>JXSR01S012294.1:46536-66346 GCA_000969725.1 Ophiothrix spiculata | reverse complement strand
AGGGTGTATAGACTTTGCATCGATGAAGATGTTTTGCTTGCTAAGGAGAAAATGGTAGATGAGGATGTTACATATATTGCATGTTTGATTTTCTGTGCATATCTTGGGGTGGGGTGGGAGCTGACATTTTCTTTGGATGGAGTTGGGTCCCAAATATACTGTGGTGGGTCATTATTGAAGTGAAAATAGGGGTGACATAAAATTATTTCATTGAAAATAGAGGATCACAAAATTATAATCATGATAAAGGCATGTTGGTGTGAATGAAAAAAAAAAAAATGAAACACCATGGCAGATTATACACAAAATTACTTTTCGCAACTGGGAAGGGGGTTGGGGTGGTGAGCACAACTCTGCCAGTCTCCCACCGCAGCAAATTTGTCGCTGTTACAACCTGTTACAAAGGGACGGGAAATGTAAATTCAACTTCATACTATTGTTGTTTCAAATAAACTACGGATGTGTAACAAAATTATGTGCAATTCATGCAAATACACAATGCTTTACAGGCATACACAATGTCATAGTACTGGGGATTACTGATTGGTGATGACATTGCGTACTTCCTGATGTCTTGTCTGTGTCACAAATTTTGGATATATGGTGGCTACGTTTGGATCGTCAGTTTGTGTCTCTGCAACAGGTCTATTTTGATATCAGTCGGAGAAACTTCATTTTGCCTTATATACCACCTTAAGTTGTTATATTTACTAGATTCACACATAACCCTGGCATTTTAACATATGATTGTTGCTGATCAAATCTGAATTCGAATGAATGTCCAATTCAGTTCAGGAATTGAATAGGATATAACATCGATAAAGTCCAGTTAAGTAGTGATAATTAGTTAAGGAAGTTAATTGGAACAACTGGAATTTATTCAATTAGCTGTCTGATCTTAGCTTCTTAACATTAATGATATAAATTAGGCCTAAATATTTGACTTGTTGTTTAAGTCACACTTGTTTTGACACTGTACCAAACAATATTAAAGGGGCAATTCATAATCCACTTTTCATCCTCCAATATTGAGATTTTTAGCTGATAAGAATTCTTGACTGGTTTATGTTACAATCCCAAAAACCATTCTTTCAAATATGTTTCCATTTTCGAGAAAAGTGAGAAAATGTGTCATTTTCTAATTACTGCCGGGCCCCCGACAATAATTACAACGCAGTAGTCTATGGGGAATTTTCAAATGCTGAAAAGCTTGTAACTTGAAAATAAATTGTCGGAATCAATTGAAATTTTCAGACAACAGTAATGCTGTATTCTTTTTTCTATTTAGCTAGAAAAGAGGTGAAGTTTTTTCCACACCAGAATCATGAATTGCACCTTTAATTGACATTTATTTCATATACTATATAACTCCATGCGTGGGTCTTGCAAAGCAGATTTTGACAAGTGTGCCGCATGTTCAGTCGAAGTAATTTTAAGTGATACAGTTATGAGGCTGTAGTAACCCCCCACCCCAAGAGTAACCCCATCCCTCTCCCTTCCTCCGTCAAAAGGGTTGCAAGAGGCATAATTTGTAAGATTTTACTTGATTTAAGATATGGCAAGATTAACATTGTTGTAACAGTTCCTATGAACATAAAAATATATTGATCTAATTATTTTGTTCTTAATGAACTCTTAGAATGTTTCACCATAGACCATTTACAAATATGGTCTATGGTTTCACTAAATGTTTGATAAATGTAAATTAATTGGTATCTACTCATTTTAGTTGTCTGCTCTGTTTCCTTAAAGAAATTGGAATTGAATTGATAATAAGGTACAACAAGGAAATCATTTTGTATTCCAGTCAGCCACTTTTAGTTGTATGCTTACAAATCCTATGACGTGTATACATTGAGGTCACATTGCTTTAACATAAATGTTTCAATTTAATAATGTAATTAAAAGAAAAAATAGATTATAAAGAGTGGCATTCATTATAGTTTGAAGGTTCAATATTAAAGGCATAGTCAAACCCATTTTGTATATATGAGACCGATTTGTTCAGTTTTGGATGCACATTACAATTTAAAGGGGCATTGGACAAAATTTTGAAATTCTATTTGAGGATGATTTACACTTCATATGCTAGACAATAACACTAAATGGTGCATTCATAGTCCGACGATTTCACGACGATTCCATCGCACGACGTCTGTCGATAAGCAGTCTTCACACGGGCTACACATAGTGCGCTGTAACTTTTATCAAAAATTTTGATCAAAACCTTCAGAAAGTCAAAAATTTCAATTTAATTTTGTTTTTTGATCTTGGGTATGAGGCTATTCTCTAAACGTATTTATTGATGCTATATATCAAGAAAGAGCCAAAGATTCATTTGTAAAACATTCCGTTCTCATAAATCAAAAGAAGTTTGAAGTTTGCATTAGATCTCCTGAAAAGACTTATTTTAAAAATTCAACTAAAGAGGGCAGTATTTATTGTTGTCGACAACGATAATTAGAAATAAAAGAATATCTAAATATTTTGATATGAAGGGTTTGAATTTGACAATGAAACTTTGCATGCTGTCATTATTACCGCTAATACTTAAAATGATGCAAAAATCTCAATATATTTGGGTAAAAGTTTGGGGATGATGCTGAACTTGTCGTTCAGCATCATCCCCGAAATATTGGGTCTGTCGGTCGGTTGATCTTTTTTTTTTTTACTCTTCACATATATTTTAAAGAAGGATGTCATTCCATGGATTTTATCGTGAATACCAAGCAATGCAGGGCTTAATCAAAGATTGTTGGTCATTTTTATAGGAAATATGCATTTTATACTACTAAATGTGACTTTATACTGCTAAATTTTACGTTTTCCTTCAAAAATATTGAGTTTTCATATTTTACATGTTTGAAGAAAATAAAATAAAATACCGACCTAAATTTTTGGCATTTTAGGGTCAGTCGCGGAGGGCAAACAGACATATTTTTTTAGGCCTTATTATTGGTAGGGAGAGGCAGGTACAATGCTTTCCTGCGATTGCAATCCTTGAATTGCAGGGTGAGGAAACACGTGCCGTGTTCCTGCTTCATTGCTAGGTTTCCTGTACATTTGCCATGCAGAACTGAAAACCTGTCGCAAACATGACTGACAATTAAATCCTTTCCTTAGTTACCGGCTAACTGCCAAGTGCACAAATTTATTACATACAGAAAGAAGAGATTAATTTCAATATTTGATACAATCATAAGACAAGTGTATTACTGATGATTCAAATTTAGTAATTCCATTTTTCCTTTCATAAACTTCTGCCCCTTATTTCATGTTATTCTATGGACTACTTTTGATGGTTTCATGTTTTTATAAATGATCTAAGTGGCAATTATAGTTGCTGGATTAAATTTGTGAATGCGTACTCAAAGTCTTGTGCATAGACGCGAAAACAACATCCTTGGAAAATGTACGCTCGAGTCGAAGATCACTGCGTATATCAAGGCACACGTTCACAAATTAAATCCAGTAATAATAGTCACTTATGCTAAAATATGCACTAAATTAGATGAAACTAATTAACGTGCAGTGAATTTGGCTCAATCGGCAAGGCGGTCGCTTACAGTGCGGGAAGTCCTGAGTTTGAAAACCGGCAAGACCAAAAGTTGAGTGTATGTGAAATTCTCTTGGACAAGGAATTAGTTTGTATGTGGACCTATCTAGGTTCAAGCATCCCCAGATGATGCCGCAGAACCTGACGTGATGCCTGTTGTAGATGGAGCTTACTTGGGCCATTGTGAGCAGTGCATATCTGTAAAGTGTGCCGAGGCCATGAGGAATTAAAATCAGGGAGGCATAGTGCACTATAAATCCCCTGTATTTATTTTATTTATTTCGAGAAAGTTGATACAGGTATGTGCACCGCTCAAAATCTCCTTTTCACACCTTCTCTGCAGCTCCCTAGACCCTCATTTCAAGAACAAGCGCTATTTTCAGTTCCTAGCCTTAGAAATTTGGTTCCCAAGACCTTATTTCAAGCAAAGTTTCTATAGGAAGTTTTTGCTTCCAGAGCCAAAATTAAGTTCTCAAGGGTCATTTTGGGGTTATCTAGACCCCCCCCCGTTTTTTTTTGTGTGTTTTTTGTATAGTGATTTTCCATTTAGATCAATTGATGTGCAATCACAATCAGGGAGGCATAGTGCACTATAAATCCCCTGTACTTATTTTATTTATTTCTAGAAAGTTGATACAGGTATGTGCACCCCTCAAAATCCCCATTTCACACCTTCTCTGCAGCTCCCTAGACCCTCATTTCAAGCACATTTTCATTCCCTAGCCTCATTTTTAGAAATTTGGTTTCCAAGACCCCCATTTCAAGCAAAATTATAGGAAGTTTTAGCTTCTAGAGCTCAAATTTAACACAAATAATTAGCTCTCAAGAGTCATTTTGGGTCACATCATTTCTCTAGACCCCTTTTTCACAGCCATTCTTCTGTTTGCTAGACCTGGGTTTCAGATATCTGGGCTGCACACCCCCTACTTAAACTAAGTTTTTCTGATACGTTGATGTGTCCATGCTGGATGTGTCCCCCTTCAGTCATAAGTTTTGATCTTGGTTTTGAATCAGTAAGGTCTAGGTCTTTATCCGGGTCTTCATCTTGGTCTTGCACCATCACAACACAATCCAACAAGTTGATATTAAACCAAATCTTAACAATGTAAAAATCTATTGGAAATTAACCCTAACTCCCTACCCCACTTTTCCGTTCAGAAACTATCTCCTCGGAAATTTACATGTCAAAAATACCGGGTTTCCACCTGGGCTCGAACCCGGTACCTCCCGCATCCCAAACCCATTATCACTATAGCAAGCCACCGATCAGGCGCTGCCATGGCAGCGATTCCATGATCATTTCTGACTCCGGTCTATGACGTATTCGGACTTAGTCGATTTTCCTAACTTTGCAGAATGGGATTTTTTGATGTTTGGTAGCGTTAGGGTTAGTGCACAGTTTTCCCGT
Organism: Ophiothrix spiculata; assembly: GCA_000969725.1. Lineage (NCBI taxonomy): Eukaryota > Metazoa > Echinodermata > Ophiuroidea > Amphilepidida > Ophiotrichidae > Ophiothrix > Ophiothrix spiculata. The sequence goes on along the minus strand of JXSR01S012294.1, from coordinate 61,382 downwards.
CACAGTTTTGTAGAAACGGAACATTTCAATTACTCCAATCCATGTATTGATAACGTCTTGTATGACAAGTTGAACTATTAACCTTGGAGTAGGGAAAATGGGGGATACACCCCATATGACATTTGTTAGCATGCAATTATCACTAATGAAACATGACTCAGGAGGCATAGGCAGGATGCTTCAATATAATAGGCCTCAATTTTGACGTACCAAGTGATATGGATAGGGCCTATTGGTTGCATTTGATGTAGTTAATAATGATAATAATAATAACTGTTTTTTTTTATAGCAATTTTCCATTTAGATCAAACTGCTCATGATTCGCTTCAGGTACATATAGATCTTCACAATCATTTCACTTCATTTAGGTTTTTGCGGCCTTTTCAAGCGCACATCGTATTAGTAGTTAGATTGTAATATTTACCCTTTATGATTATGATGGACAAATCTGATGACAGTTTTAAGTGCAAGAGGAAGACCCGAGCACCCTGAGAAAAACCTATGGAAGCGAGTGTGAACTGAAAACCAAATGCACATACAGCGCCGGAAAGTTGTGAATTTGAAGAGAAAAACAATTTGATAAGTTGTAATACAAACTAATACTCAAACTAGATAGAATTTTAATGGTATGTAAATGAAAATGAGGCTCTCCTAAAAATGGTGGACCAGTGAAAAGGTGGCCTGTGGCCTTTGGCCAAAATGGCCCTCCAACCAAACCAATGCTTGCCTTTGACTAAAGGCTTGGTCCCATTATGCTCCCGATTCTTTAGTGATTCACTCACGATGTATTCCTGATGCATCGCGAGTGCATCTTTAAAACATCATTAATACGGAACAAATTAGAAAATAATGGCAATGTTTCCTGTTGTCTTTGCGATGCTGTCACAATGTCTTGATGAAGTCCTAGTGATGGCTATTTTTGGTAAACTTGCATCACACTATAGTGTCTAATCTTTGGTCAATGCTCTTCAAATGTTTTTATTTCAGATGACGGTGCCGCCTGAAAAACCATTCCAAGAATATAATTGTTTTTCCTGTATCATACCTCAGTTTTGCCTTATAACCAACAATCTTAAATCCTATGATGTTATTTTTTATTTTCTGCAGCTGTTAATTGGTAGTCATTGATGAAATCTCTTGTCTGATCATCCCTGGATATATGAATACAGGAGGCTAAAAATATCGCATTAATCGTGCGGTTCATTTTTAGACAGGATTTTGAAAATAATAACCAAATTAGTCATGAGTTTAAAACCACCTGTTGGCCATCTTGCTGCATCGGCATTTCCGATTTAAACTGATATTGGCTATTATACAAGGGGGTATCAAAACGTTTTAAACTTTATCCAAAAGTGAAGGAGCTATATCGATTAAAAATTTTCAGCATGGTCACTTTATTACAGTGGAAAAATGGTCTCATTAGTTGTTGTCAAAATGATGAAATAAAACATGGCTGGATGAATTATTTAATTTAAACAGAACCAAAGGTTTTAACACTGACCTGACAGTTTCGTCTGTCATGGGTGATGAACTTCTTCGATCCATCCTCCTGCTTTTACTTCCCGTGTGACATACTTCGAGACTTGATGACGACATCAGGAGATCATGAACAGTGACGAGGGGGCACATTTTCTTAGTCACTTATGTGATCTTCTCCTGATGTCGTCAAGTCTTGGCGTACATCACACCGGAAGTTAAAGTAGAAGGATGGATCACTCCGAAGAAGTTTGGCACCCATGACAGACGAAACTGTCAGGTCAGTGTTAAAGCCTTTGGTTCTGTTTAAATGAAATAAATCATTTATTTTGCAATAACAAACCTGATGAATCTATTTAATAAAACATGGCTAACCTGAATATGTTGGATTTGCATTGAAATAATTTCAGCAGAGAAGATCTTTACATGGATTGTCTGTAGACTGGACAGTCAGTTAAAAGTCGGAATAATGTGTTACTTAGCACAGCTAGTGACTATGTCATTGGTCTCATTAGCAGTTTTACTTTCTTTACAGGAGTCAGTAGTTGTCAGCAACCTGTGAGCTATCCACATAACCTACATTAAGGAAATGTGTGATTATATTCCCTGCACTTGAACGGTCACAGTGCCTAGAAATCTATAATGACATGCCCAAACTTTATTTGATACCATCTTATTATAGAGTAGGGTCTTCTCTTTCCATTGATACCAAACTTATGGAAATAGGTTGATGAATGTTGTCAACATGATGAAATAAAACATGGCAGACTTGAAAATGTTGATTTGCATTGAAATAAAAGAATGATTTTTTCAATGGAGAAGATCTTGACATGGATGGTCTGTGGACAGTCAGTTCAAAGTCAGAATAATGTGTTACTTAGCACATTGATTAGGGCTAAAAAATAAATTGTTTGTTTGCCAAAAATTTGGATCGGGTATTTTACCCAAAATTTTAATTTTTCCAATGGGAAAAATTAAAATTTTGGGTAAAATACCCGATCCAAATTTTTGGCATTTTTAGGGTCGGCCGCAGAGGGCAAACAAACATTTTTTTAGGCCTTATGTAAAGATATCTTAAGGATATCAAAACAAAATAATACATCTTTATTTCTTCAGGATGAAGTTTAAAACTTTATGACACCCCTCGTAAAGTGCCTGTAATATAATCCGCCAAAATGGATATTTGGTTATATTTTGACAAACGATGATCTTGTGAGTTGCGTGCATGCACATCATGCTAGTGAGCATGTTACAAACACAATAATTTAGCCAATCATGTCTCAGAATTTGTGTGTTAACAATGCGTCAAAATATCTTTCAAACCACAAAGATATTTTTACATTTTTGAGATAATCCTGGAAAACAACTTTTTCTTCCTTCAGGCCAAAATTAGAAATTAGATGAAATAGAAGTGCCCCTTGTTCTTTCAAATTTCTGATTTGAGCATGATATCTCTTTTTGGCCTATCTGTCTGTCTGTTTGTTTGTTTGTCAAATTGTTGTGCTAGTCATCCTACGAAAATACTAGGTATGTTTACTTAAAAGTTGATGATTTTATATTTTTCTAAAAAAATGTTTTGCTCTATGGGGAGAGCCTTTAGAAAAAAAACACGTAATGCTTTATAGTGGGGCAACCAAGGTGATTTGTACAAAAAGTTGATATTGCATCAAATGAACACATGATAATTAGTATAGTTTTTGCCAAGTAGAGTGACATATTTACACAAAACAAGATTGACCTATTTACACAAAACAGGGTTGCATTAAGTACCTTGTCTATTTATTCACATTTTCCAATTTCAAACAACTGTCGAATTGTTGGTTGAGGAATGGCACTTGAAAAAATAATTCAAGCAAATTTTGTATGTTAAATTGTTAATGCTCTGGAAAAATGTATTATAAGTGAAGGCAGATTTTGCCCAGTCCAAGTCCAACCTGTATTGTCCATATTGGCCGATGTTTTCTCAAGAAATGCTATTCTACATTTTTGCTACATTTTGATCAAAAACTGATTTAGCATCATATTATTATGTGTGTAGTATATAATTTTGATTCATTCAAGAAATGTATATTTTTATGGTTAGACAATAATTTTTTAAGAGTTGGAGTGCAAAACAATGTACATACGAAAGTATTTAGGCCAAAAAAAAGGTTTGTCTCAGAAACCCCAGTGCATTGCTATTTGAAAATGAATTTAGCGCTGGTCTTGCTCCCTTGTTTTTTATTGAGAGTAATCCAGCGATTCGACTGCCGTCCCGGTTGCTGTCATTTGCTGTTGCAATATTACCTTGAATTTTTTGTTTTATTTCAACTGTTAAGACTTCCCATAGTTAAAACGGGCGGGATCGTACTTAGAAACTGGGCACTTCACACACGTAAGTTTGGCGATCAAAGGTTTAGAGCATTAAAAAAAAGAAGAAATATCGCATACCGCATAGCCAATTTTCTGAAAAAATAAAAAAAAATAATAATCCCATACCGTATAGCTTTTTTGCAAAAGCTTTCTTAGACAAAGCATTTTTTTCCCTTGGCCTTACGATGTAGAATCATAAGTTGGAGATTGTTACTTAAAACTCTTTTTTTCTTCTTTTCTTATGTTTTATTTTATTACAGGCGAGGGTTGTATACGATTTTCAAGGAGTGGGCGCCAATGGGGAATTGAATATCAAAGAAAATGAAATACTCAATATTATAAGGCAAGATGTTGGTGATGGCTGGTGGGAAGCAGAGAATTCACAAGGCCAGAGAGGGCTGGTTCCAGAGGCGTATTGTGAGGTGAGTGCATGGTTGTGTAGTACTATGCAGCCTGCTATACTTTGATCAACACTAAATAGGTTAAAGGCTTTTCTTCATCCGCAATTGAACATAATCCCACTTACACGTGCGCTGTAGATACTGATGCGCGAGTCACACGTCGCGCGCTGCGTCTCATGCAATTGTGCAGTGTTTAGCTATGCACACGCTTATCTGTATCTCATCGATGTGAAGAGGCCTGCCTATATGGTGTTGATCAAAGTATAGGCCAGTAAGAAATACTGTGGCTTTCTATACAGACTGCAGATCCAGATCAGTTCGCATCTAGTTTGCTTCTATCCGATCTGCCAATGCAGTGTTATTTCTATCAGATCTGCCAGTGCAGTGTTATGCATAATGAGGAGATCCAGATCTCGCGCATCTGGATCTCTTGAAGACACATTGATGTGGATCTCTGTTCCGTATAGATAGCCACACTGTAAGACAAGAAGTACACAGGAACATAATGTCACTAGGGATGTCAGTGGCATGTACCATTTCTTGTCAACCTTAAGACAAATGCCATGCCACAGTGGCACTGCGGTGGCAACGATCCCGTTCTTGTATTCTGGCAAATGAAATTTATGTTGAGAAGTTGCACATGCCACTTACATTCTGAGTGGCATAATTTCTCTGTGCAGATGATAGATGGTGGAAAGCAGAAAATTCACAAGGCCAAAGATGGCTGGTTCGAGAGCTTCATTAGGCCAAAAAAAAATTGTTTTGTTGCCCTCCACCGAACGACCCTATTTTTCAGCCCGACCCAAACTTTTATTGATTTTTTTTTCTCAAAAATATGCTAAACTTACTGAAAACTACAAAAAAACAATGTTATATTTTTGCTTTTTTTCGATATTCAACTCTCAAAATGTTTAGGATGTCCCAAATCACTACAAGAGGTATTTGATTGTTTTGATTTGGATGTCACGGGAAGGCTGAAGCGGCTGATCGACTTAGCGGTCCGTGGAGGAGTATTGGAAAAAAAAAACCGACCGACCCTCTCTGAAAAAAGCTGTGGAGGGCAACCAAATATTTTTTTTTGCCTTATGAGGTAAGGACAGGGCTAGGAAGCTGATTGCCTGCGTGATCAGTATGAAATACCCAATTTTATATTATAATAGTAAGTAATAAAAGTTGTTGGTGATGTTTGGCGTGGGACAGAAACTTCAATAGACTAAAGGCGGCTGGTTCCAGAGGCTTTGTGTGAAATAGTAAAATTAATTTTGATGTTTCTGTTCCAAACATGGTAAGCTTAATAAGAATATGTAAACCAAATTATAGGTATGGTAAGGACATACACCACCAAATCACTCCACGTTTTGTGTAATGATTTTATTTCCGGTATAAAATTCCTTGATTTTTGCAGTACAGGGATCCCTTTAGACACTTTTTTATTTGATTTATGTGTCAAATTTGGGTTTAAACTAAAGATCAAAATCTGCATAATACTTTGGCAATCCCATAATTCAAAATTTTAGTCGTCACAAAAAAGTAGGCACTCGGAACAATAAAATGGTGAGATCACGTTTTCAGCCCCCAAAAACGGGTAAAAAATAATAGGGGCTAACTTCAGGCTCCCGAAGCGCGAAAACGAGATGGAAGACCCCCCCCCCCCATACATGGAAACATTATTAAAATTTGAAAAAATTCCAATCTATTGATATATAGATTATACCCAAAATATTACCACAAAAGCCTTAAAACATGCGCCAAAGACTAGGGATTTTGTATGTATTGTAATGATTGTAATGAGAGGTTCAATGGGTGGTGTGCGTCCGTAACTATAAAATCTGTCTTGAGGAGAATGAGGAAAATGGGCTTTAGGCGAGACGCCTTCAAGGACACATAATACATAAAATTGGTTTTATCACTTCTGTTGAGACAGATTTGGTCTAGTAGAAAGGTGAAGGATGCAGGATCAGAAGGAAATGATGCTGAAACCTGCTGCTGCAAATGAGGCGTCTAAATGAGGACAATTCTGCTGTTAGGGTTTATATATACATGAATAAAAAAAGGAAATTGTTTTGAGAGAGAATGATGCATGGATCACTTATATTTATATAGCACTACAATTGGGCTCGACTGATTTGGTTTACTGACAAGAGAGGCCCGCTGCGGCTCGGCTGTCAGTGACTTTATAGATCAATGTTCTATGTAGAGTCAGTGGATTTATTAAGTTAGTGAACTATATATAGGCAAGGGTTGCAAGTGCGACTAATATTTACAAGGAGTATCAGACCTAAAATACCAAATGGTCGCAGTCATTATAACACCCTTGTTTCTTAAACATGTTTATATAGGAGATTTAAAAAACTAGCATAAATGAAACAGCCATGAGAAGGTAGCTCTGTGCATGGAGGAATTATCCTATAAATTTTGTTGAATCAAAAAATTGTTAGGTTTTTTTTGCTTGAGGCAAAAATAGGTCTAAAAATGGTTGAATATAGAGGGTTATTATTATAGCGCCCTCTATAATCATTTGCCCATTGACTTCTATGTAAAATGTCATTTTACAAAAAGTGTTGTATCTTTAAACACAATTTTTTCATGTTCTAAAATGTTGGTACAGTTATTAGATAGTTAATGTCTATTGCTCTATACATTTTCCATATTATGAGTCAGGCGATTCAAAATAAAATGTCCTCCCAAAACAAAGATGATAATGAAGTTTTTCATTTAACTATTTGGTAAAATGTGAACTAATATGAATATATATTGCAAATTTGGTTTATTAAGCAATTTGCTTTTTGGGGGAAGGTGTGGCTTCATGTCTTGATAGCTAGAAAAGCTGAAATTTGTCGTTTGTGTTTCCTGGCAACAACTGGGGTGAACTTGAGTCTCACCTTGCTGCCATTGTTCATGTGCATTCATCATAGAAATCAATCAATTGGATAAATTGCTTTTATTCATTCAGTCATGCAGTATTCAAATAAAGTTCATTGACTTCCCTAAACAATGTTCAATTTTAAGAATGATTCAGTGGGCATTTCTGATTGCACATTGCACATTATGGGGATATTGAAATAAACAATGCAATATGAGTTTCAAGGTATCATCAATGTCATCAAACTGTAATTCACCTTGGTCAGAATGTTGTTTTTTTGTTGTGCTTTGAGGTTCATTTTTGCTGTCGTCGCTTCCCCACTCGCTTTCATTCCCCCAAATAACGTCATCTTCTTCCCTGTCTGTCCAATTCTTCTCTCCCAAGAAATAATGTAAGTCAAGATCGTCCCAATTCACAAATTCACTGTCCATTTTGGACGAATTACAGCAAGAATTATAATGTTGAAATATTGAAGTTTCGCAGTGTTGTTGTGTTCGCTCGTTGATGAAAATAGCATGAATGGGACGCTACAGCTGTGAGGTCAATAAAGGTCAAATTAAATTGCCGACTTAATTGTTTTGCGCATGCGTAGTGGGCGAAAACAGGAAATGAATTTTGACTCAATGGATCGATCAGCAATCGATAGAATAACAATGCCGTAGCTCACTCGCAAAGCTGAATGTTAGGTAATTGGCCTCTGCTTCTATTCCCTTTAGTTTTTCTCTTCCCAGGTTTTACTGTGTTGATTTTGACATTCTTTGTAAACAATGAAGTTTTGTTTAAATAATACACTGCATTTATAAAAGCGCCTGATACGAAAATCCCTAAGCGCATACAAGAACAAAGTATCAATAAGCCTTATTTTACATACAAATACATGAAAATTATACACACATTCATACAGAATGTATCACAAAGCTTAAAACTACATTACGCGCAATGATATGATATACCAAAAATGTCTGAAAAGCACAAATATTTGTCAAAAAGTCGGTTAAAAACCAGTGTGCTAGCAGCTGGTCATATATTAAAAACCAGGCAACAATGAGATATAAAAACCAGTTAAATACAGATAAAAGTCAGAAAGGCGCAATTTTTTACAACAACTTTCAAATGACTAGCTGTCTGCTCATGAAAATGCATTAGGGTGTTGAAACATGTATGTCTTCAGCATACATTTGAACTGAGCAACCGATTTGGCGTTCTTTGAAAGTCTGTGAGGAGAATCATCATTGTACTACAACCAGGGAAGTGGTAGCCTTGAAGATTTTCAACATTGTCAACAAAGTTTTATTTTAAATATGCGGAGAAAACTAGATAATAGAGATACTGGTCATTAAGATTCAAACTTGAAAGTCAATAACATAACCCATCAGTAAGTCGTGTAATGACCAAGTTTGCAAAAAATGTTAAATTTTCCAGCAATAAGATGAAAAATTTCAAACATTATCCCTCCATATTTTTTATCTATTGCTTTTTTTTTTAATCCAAAATTTCCCTTCAAACACCAAAATTTCCCGGGAATGAGATTACCAGATTCCCCACTTTGACAGTGGTATAAAATGGGCTTGTATGTAAACATGACCGTCAACAACTGATAATGATTGCGCAAGCTCATATCCTGAAAGCTTATTAGAATATATAGGCCTTTGAATTTCATCACAGATATGCCGTTGAAATAAAATGGTCATTACAAAATGTAGTTTGTTTTCATATTTTTGCTGTTCTTTGAAATGAAATTTTAAGATGTCTTGAAGAATGTTAAACTATTGTGAATCTGCAGAAAAATCAATGTCATCAAATTACATCTTTTACATTACTTTTACCTGTGCAGCTAAATTTTAAGGAAGTTTGCTGACTTAACGGCTCATTGGCAAGGTTTTCATTTCCTTCACTTTGTCAGAATATGGTTATTAGAATGACTGGAAATTGTCCCGGGGGAGCACTCAACTTTTAAAGTGGTAGGTATGTCAGGCACGAAGCGCCGAAATGGGGGTCAGGTGAACTGATTTTCTGTAAAAAATGGACCTTTGAAACCGATTTTTGGGGGTGTAGTGAACTCAAATTTTTGGCAAAAATAGCCTCCTGAGCTGAAAATTTTCACAATTTTTGTAGTTAGAGCTAAAATGTTGTAGTTTTTCCTCAAAAACAGGGTCAAAAGAACTGAGTCATGCTGAAAATGGGGATCTAATGAGCGGCCTGGCGGTCTGAAAAAGGGGGTCTTGACCGCCGGACATATATATCCTGCCCACATATGTGAGTGCCAGTGCCACCCCCCCCCCCCTCCCCGAGGAAATTGTGCACAATGTCTAATATTTCTGTAATTTTTCCATTCTCTATATTGACCAAGCACAGGTACAGGTTCTAGGAAGTGTCGTTTTGATTGAATTCACAATACACCTATCTGAGGTCACAGTGAAACATAAATCAAGTCTCTTGTCCTCTGGTTGACCTTGGTCTACCAATGTTTTGTTCCCCAAATCTTTGTTGAGATATTTTCTAGATAATTTCCAGTTAAAACATTTCACAACAAAATTGTGGAAAATACTTAATATTTTTCCCATTCTCTATTGGCCAAGAACAGGTATAGGTTCTAGGAACTGTCGTTTTGTTTGAACTCACAATACAACTATCTGAGATCACAGTGAAACATAAATCAAGTCTCTTGTCGTCTAGTTGACCTTGGTCTGCGAATGTTTTGCTCCTATAACTTTGTCAAATATTTTCGGGATAATTTCCAGTTCAAACATTTTCACAACAAAATTGTGTAAAATGCCTGATATTTGTCCATTCCCTATTGACCAAGCACAGGTAAGGTTCTAGGAACTTTTGTTTGATTTCACAACACACCTATCTGAGATCACAATGAAACATAAACCAAGTCTCTTGTCCCCTAGTTGACCTTGGTCTACCAATGTTTTGCTTCCAAATCCCTTTTGAAAATAATATTTCATAGATAATTTCAGGTTAAATTTTTCACATTAAAGGAGCATGGTCCGATTGCCTGAATGGTCCGATTGCCTGATCTTTTTTTCAAACTTTTTGAGATTTTAATGGTACGATTGCCTGATCTTTTTTTCAAACTTTTTGAGATTTTGGTTTGACCGGTTCAGCTGAAGTTTGAAACTTAGATCTCTTGAGTGGTCTTCTTTCATATGACATTGAAAGCTAAATTTTGAAAAATCAGACCAAGCTCCTTTAAATTGAACTTCCTTTTAATTTCTAAAGATTTTTGTTTTGATATTATTGTTTTCTGACAATGGTAGGCCTATATATTTACCTAATTAAACAATGTAGAAATGAATTAACAAATAAACAGAAAATATTAGAATTGATGAATTATTTAATAAAAAGAAATAATTAATAGATGTTTTAACTAATAAGATATCAATACTGTATAACTATATTTATAATAATTACGAGTAAAGTATTTAATGATAACATAATTTGATTAATTCAATACAATTTTTTTTAATGTGATTAATCTATGTTGATCCAGGCAACCTTTTAAAACAATTTCAATTAAGTGATGTCATGGATATAGCAGTGGGTGTATTGCAAGTTCACGCGCCTATAAAACCTCTCTATTGATAGTTTAATCATAACACAATTTGATGTGGGCTCAAAATTGTGGATACTTTTCCTTGGAAAGTAAAGTACTAGGCCAGGCATATTATTTCAAACAGTCATGTTATATAAACAATAGATATATTGAGTCTGGTGCACAGCAGTAAAATGTAATAATGTATTGCCCAACATTTACTCCCTTTTGCCGTGTCATGTCACATACGTGGGTGTGCTATGTTTTACAGATGATGGATTGATTTGCTAGTGACCATGCATTTCAAATGTATCTTAATGAATTCATACACACTTGAATTAAAACAGAAGGGAAGGATACTTTTGAATTCGATGAGGCACATATAGCTAGCATTTATAAATTTTCAATTCAAGCCAGGCTTGCATTTTAGGTGCACACAAATAGGCCTATAAATGTATTGCCTAATGTTAACCCCTTTTTGCTGTGTCATGTCACATACGTGGGTGTGCTATGATTTAAATTGATTTGTTGGGTACATTCAAAATTGTAATAGATTTATACACATGAATTAAGATATAAGGGGAAGGGTGATTTCAAATCTGATGAGGCACATATAACAAAGCCAGACTTTTATTATACAATTTGGCTCTAAATTTATTGTCCAACATTAAACCCCTATTGCTGTGTCATGTCACATATGTGGGTGTGCTATGATTTACAGATGATGGATGGCTTTGTTGTGGTAAATTTAAAATTGTAATAGATTTATACACATGAATTGAGATATAAGGGGAAGAGTGATTTTCAAATCTGATGAGGCACATAAACAAAGCCAGACTTCCATTATACAATTAGGCCCTAAATATATTGCCTAACATTAAACCCCTATTGCTGTGTCATGTCACATACGTAGGTGTGCTATGATATACAAATGACGGATGGATTTGTTGAGTACATTTAAAATTGTTATAGATTTATACACATGAATTGAGATATTAGGGGAAGGGTGATTTTGAATCTGATGAGGCCAAGGAAATTGAAAAGGGGAATCTGTACTCACTGTCATTTTGATTTGACTGCTGTGTTAATCCTAAATTGTCGCTCACGGAGGGTGAGTAATTGCACCTCCGACAATTTACGGGTCCGCATGCCACACTTCAACAGTCTTCAGAACAGATTAGCGGGAAAATTGGTGTACTTATATAAGAGCAAGTTGCAAAAGACGCTACTTGAAACGCAGACACGATTTGTGCGTTAAACAAAATGCACATGCTGTACATGTGTCAAATGAAGATTTACAAGATTTTCCTTTATATCGGGTCAAAGTCCAAACATATCCGGAGGTACATTAACACTGCTCCAGATGATGGCAAGCGCAGATTAGCATTTATAAATATCTAAGACCCTATTAGTATTCACAATTCAAGTCAGGCTGGCATTATTGGTGCATACAATTAGGTCCTAAATGTATTGCCCAACTTTAACTCCCTTTTACTATGTCATGTCATATATGTGGGTGTGATATGTTTGACAGATGATGTTGTGGTGTATAATAGATTATACACATGGATTGAGATACAAGGGGAAGGAGAATTATTGGACGTATGAGGCACAGAATGAACATCTAAAACCATATTCACATGAAATAATGCAGTATACAAAAATGTATGTTCTGTACAACACCCACCAGAGACAGGGCACAAAACAATCATTTAATACTGGCTTTTTATTATCCAGCTGAATATGTTTACCGTAAAGATGACCCTATGATTGATAAATATTTCATATACCATAAACAACCAATGTTGTTTACTTATTTACATATTTTGCAAAGAACAAAATAGAGGGAGGATAAAGTTTGGGATACCCACAGAGAAACCTGCAGAAATTAGTATGAACCAAAACCAAATGCTTTTATAGTGCTGGGTTCAGGAATCGGACCTGGGACTCATTGGTGAAAAACAATGGAAGTACTTTGGGACTAACCCTCTTCCCTTAGCATCAAACCCAGGGGTTATGAACTAGTTCATACAGTTTGCCACATAAATGGGATAATGTGGACAAAAGTGCCAAATGCTCCCCTTTTCAGTGTATTTCCTTGTTTTTGAGAGAGTCAAAGCGCCAATCAGTACTTGTCAAAATGCCACCAGTGTGCACCGTTAGCTGAAAAGCACTGATCTAAAAAAAGGCACATATGCTACTTGCTTGTCATAGATATATTGTGAACATGGTCTCAAATCTCACCATCCGCCCATCTGTTGCACCACAGCAAAATAGCCCACTCATGTTCACAACACTTCTGTGTTTTGGTTCAATTCATTGTTGAAATGCAAAAATATTGTTATATTGACAGAAATTCTCAATGGTAAGCTAACAAAGATGGAGAGATTATGATGTCAAATTTAATGAGCATGACTGTTGAACTGAATAGAATGTCCAGAAAATTTGGCTCAATTTTGAGTTCTGTCATGGGTAGGTCAGATTCTTGAGCACAAAATTACTCATGCATGAGAGTTTCCAGGAAATTCTGAATTAAGGAAGTTTTGTTCCCAATTCTGCTACTAATTTTCAGACACTTTTTTCCCATTTTCTCACATTTTCAAGATATTTTAGGTTTTGTGCCTAATTCTGTTAATTTAGGATGTTTGAGACATTTTTGTCCATTTTCACAATTTTCTGGAAACTTTCAAGGGGTTCATTTTCATGCAGGCATGAGGATTTTCAGGTTTTTAAAGGAATTCAGTTTTTTTGGTTGCCAAAATGTATGTGTTTCAATTATTTTCAGCCTATTTTGGAGCGTTTTTGCCTAATTTCACACACTTTTTCAGTTTTTCTCACCACTTTCAGTTTTTTCATGAAAGGCCAATTCTCATGCCTGTTCATGTTTGATTATTGCCTAGATGGGGCCATCCCAGTGACATGCTGTATAGGGCTATTCCAGAAATTAATGGTACCTCCCCTAAAGAAGGCATGGGATTCCCAATTTTTTTACATGAATTTCTCAGTAGGAAATCCCAAAATAAATCAATGTTTTCCCTGCATAATGGTAAAGAAGGCATGGGAATTCAGAAATATTTTCGCCAATTTAGAGCAAATTCCCAAAATATTCACCATTTTTTGATCAAATCGGTAAAGAAGGCACGGAAATTCCCAATTTTCTGCCTAAAATGGACCATACCCCTAAAGAAGGCATGGAAATTTCAAATCTGGGAATTCCCAATATTTTCAGACAAAATATGGATGCCTTCTTTAGGGGGTGTACAGTTAATTTCTGGAATAGCCCATTTGGACAGTGTTATTGGACATTGTGAGGCCCAGGGTTAAATTGCCCAAGATTCAATGTACAAAAAACGAGCAATCGTTTCATGATAAATGCTTCGTGTGTAAGTAAATAAATAAGTATAGGTTGGGTGTAGGGTTAGGGTTAGTTTTAGGGTTAGGGGTTAGGGTTAGGGTATAGGTTTTGATGGGACCTTAAGTATACTTTTTCCAGTTGGTCTTTCAGAAGATTAGTGTTAACTTAAAGGAAAATTATTTTAAAAGCTTATATTTAGCACCCATTTTGATCTCCATCCTATACTGGTATACCTTTGTCTAGTCTAGTCTGCAAATTGATTCTACATTTGGAACAGAAACCAATTATGAAGCCGACCTTTACATCTAGATTATTATACCAGAAGATATTAAACCAGGAACCACAATTGATGGATTCAATGTTTTATTAGGAATGATTTCAACTCATTAATGTAGCAATACCAGTGGGATAATTAAAACGACAATTTCCTAAGTTCATGAAAATGAGTTTGATTATATTTTACTTGGCGTAAAATTGGCTGATAGAGGAAGATGTTAAACATCAATTAATTGATCGTTAAAATGCGGCATACACAAATTAATTCATTATTCGCAATTATTGGATTTAATGTTTTTAGTTTTAACTGCACAGTATTTATTGGTTTTTTTTTCAGAATTAAGTGAGGTAAAGGACAAGGCTTGTTTTTATTTTGTTTTGTTTTTGCACTGGTGTCTATTTGTCACTTGGGTGTAGAGTAGCTCATGATAGTCGGGGTCTTGCTCAGGGACACTACATTTGTCTCTTAGCTGATTCGAACCCATAACTTGCAATGCAAAATAACAAGAGTCGTGACTTTTATGATACTGCTAGGACATGTGAATCACAGAAAAAAAAGTTAGTACAAATTTCAAAAAAGTA
>JXSR01S012294.1:31105-46486 GCA_000969725.1 Ophiothrix spiculata | reverse complement strand
AAAACCGGATTTAAAATATTGGCTTACTACTACTCGCTTCGGAAGGTTTTTCTCCAGGTGCCCCGGTCTTCCTCTTGCACTTAAAACTGTCACCAGATTTGTCCATCATAGTCTGCCCCCACCCAGGATATGGGAAGCTGCATAAAAGGTAAATATTACAATCGTATTCCATCTAAACTGTCAATTAGTCATTATCTAGAAATAATTAAAGATTTCAAATAAGAATAGTAGAAATTAAAAATTCTGTTATAAAATTACTGTCAAGTGGTAACAGATTACTTCCTGACTCCTGTTAGGCACTTATGATGTGATCTGTGAGAAACTCATTACATGATGCAACCTACAACTGACTTATTTCGTACATCTTCATCAGTTCACATTATATTATGTAGAAATTTCAAAATAGGTAACAAGTAGTTTTCACCTTGTGACAGGTTTTCCAGATCAGTGGGGTGATTTAGTGATGTGCAGATGTATACTGACCTTCACATTTGATAAAAATGTAAATTAAGACATTATAAATGAGGATGTGTTATGTTCAACAATCTTATATTGAAGCACCAAACTTTATTGACAATGTTGTGTGGTAAGGGTTTAGGCAGTGTTCACAAGATATTAAACTTTTTTCTTGAAACATAGGATGAGTATTTGAATAGACCACTTTAAATATCTTGGGTCATATGTACTTGATAGCAAAATGGACTTCTTGACAAGAAAGGGACAAGTATGGATCGTCTGTAACAAGCTTGATGTTATATGGAAGTCTAGTACCAGGGCAACCAAGATTGAATTCTTCAGGGCCTGTGTTGAAAGCATCTTACTGTACGGCGCAGAAACATGGACTATGAAGAAAGAGCTTCAAGACCGCCTAGATTGCACCTACACCAGGCTACTAATGCGTGTCCAAAATATGTCCTGGAAACAACATGCAACTAAGCATCAGATTTATAGTGATATACCCCCCCCCCCATCTCTACAATCGTGGCACAGAGGAGAGCCCAGTTTGCTGGTCACTGCTTTGGAGCCAAGGACCAAATCATATCAGACCTTCTTCTTTGGAGAATGCCATGTCCAAACAGATGCTGTAGACCTTTAACGTACCCTGATACCATATGTAGAGATACTGGCTTGAACTTCAATGAGCTTGGAAGTGCAATATGTAATAAAGATTGTTGCCAAAATGTGTGTCATGGATCTCGACGGAAGTCGAAGGATGATGATGATTTGAATAGTTCAGTTCTAGTAGTCATCCACTCTGTTACTGAAAAGGTGTTTGTTATGCCTGTATTGGCTCTAGACTGGAATAACAAGGCAGCTATGAGATTACTGATGAAGTGTTTGCTTATACCTAAGTTTAGATTGAATGTATTTTTGTTCTACAGTTGTTCTGGGGAAGTGGATTAGTGGTACCCTCGCTTTGCACCAATGAGCTCTGGGCATCCCAGGTTCGATTCCCGATCCTGACGCTGTATGTGCATTTGGTTTTCAGTCCATACAAATTTATATAAGAGCTGTGTGAGATCGGTGATGTTGTATGGCAGCGAGACATGGTGTCTGGGCGAAAAATGAGATGGGAATTTTGAGGAGGGTGGAGAGAGCGATGATGAGATCGATGTGTGGTGTGAAGCTGAGGGATAGGAAGAAGACTGAAGACTTGATGCAGATGTTGGGTGTGGAAGAAGCAGTAGACAGTTTGGCGAAGGCAAATAGTGTGCGCTGGTATGGGCATGTGCTGAGGAAGGATGAAGGGCATGTTCTTAGAAGGGCCCTTGATTTCGTGGTGGATGGTTCGAGGAGGAGAGGGCGACCAAGGAAGACTTGGAGGATGCAGGTAGAAGAAGAGATTAAAAGGGTTGGGTTGGGGAGGGAGGACGCATTGAATCGGGTGAGGTTGAGGGAGGGAGTGAAGACAGTTGCCGCGAGTGTGAGGTGAATCTGACCACCCCCGTGACGGGGATAAAACCGGATTTAAAATATTGGCTTACTACTACTCGCTTCGGAAGGTTTTTCTCCAGGTGCCCCGGTCTTCCTCTTGCACTTAAAACTGTCACCATATTTGTCCATCATAGTCTGCCCCCACCCAGGATATGGGAAGCTGCATAAAAGGTAAATATTACAATCTAACTACTGATAGGATATGAGCTTGAAGGCTGCAAAACACCAAAATGAAGTGAAATGATTGTGACGGCTTACCAGCAGCGAATCATGAGCGGTTTGATCTAAATGGAAAATCACTATACAAAAACCAGTTTTTGCTATTATTATTATTATCTTTTATCTTCGGAAGATGTTGTTTGATTCCATTTACAAATAAATGATAAAAATATTCTTTGTATTTATTTTTTATTTTCAGATGGTAGAAGGCAACGATGGCGGCATACCATCACCAGGCTCATCAGTCTCATCCCCAACCGACCTTAACCGACAGGGCAGTATAACAGATCAAGCAGATGATGGTTGGGACGATGACTGGGAGGATGATGAACAAGGCACTACGGTAAGACATTATGCTGGAGATCATGAGATTGATATGATTTGCCAGGATTGAAAAGATCTTTTGAAATTTATATTTGCATTCTATTCATATACTTTTTTTTTGTATTGTTGTTAAATTTACTTTTCTTTTCCATATGCAATCAAATAATTGAATATAGGAATACTAAGCTGACCAAAGTCCATGCTTCCCTACTGAGGCCAAAGAAAGTATATGGTCCTATAATGATGAAAATAATTGCCATTCCAAAATTAATACTGGGCATTGATCATCACTTCTTTTGTATGGGTAGGGCAGCATGGACTTGGGTCAGTGTTGCTTTCCTATATTCAATTCTTTAGGACTTAGAGATAATTTATATAAATAATCATGCTTTTTAGATTGATCGTTACTCAATACACGTTGGGTTATTCCATTTACAGTCCAGATACCCCCATGTGGAGAATTCTTGAAAAGTCTTTCTGAATTGGACAGCTGCATGAGCTGTTTGAATTCTAATTAACCTTTCACAGTGGGTGTATGGAAGTTAAATGGAAGTGCCCAAAGTGGATTAGGCCATTATTTTTTTTTATAGATGTCATATTTCTTGATTATGAAAACTGAAAAGTTCATTCTGTAGCAACAGGATCAAACATAATCAAGATAGTGACGACCCACATCTGATTCTACACCCATGACTTTGAGTATTTATTTAAGAAATTTAAGAAATACATCAACAAGCAAATAGCTAAGGATTTTCATGATCTATTACAGCCATGATGCATCTATGATTAGAACTTTGTCTGGGTACTGCAAAATGAAGTGTAGACTGTGCATCTAAATACATTCGCTCAATACAGAAACATTCATTCACACTTATACGCTTAGAGAAAGATCATGTCTCTTGATTTTGTTTATGTTGAGTGAATATTAGCTATTACTACACCTCTTGAATATTTATAAGTTCATACAGTCTACAGTCTTTTTATTGGTCAAATAGCGGATACGCGTAAAAAGTGTTTTTGACTACTTTTCCGCATGTGCGTTAACACTCAAGTACAGCCGCGCAGGTATGTGTTTACACACACTCAGGGAAAGTAGTAAAAACTTCTGCATGGTACTACCGTATGGCTCATGCAAGGTACCAAATTTGTTGACTTTAAGACTTATTTCTAAGTTATATTTTGACTTTTTTGAGGTGTAGTAAAACAAATAAAACATCGTTTATTTCAGAGAAGTATCGCAAAATACTGTCCCTAGTTGTTGGATGATCGAGACTTCCTTCCTCCGCTGTGCCTCTGGGGGAAGTCTTGATCATCCAACACCTTGGGGACATGTACAGTATTTTGCGATACCTCCCCTCAAACCATGTTGTATATGTATAGTATTGCTTGAGCAATATCTCGCTTATTCTCGAGTGATGTACTCAGTAAATATTAAAAGTGTTATTGAATTTCTAGCTTGCAGTTGAATGTGTTCAAGTGAACAGTCTTAATTGCCCCCGGAATAAGGAGACTACGTTTAAAGTTGTGAAGAAGTCATATGCTCTTAAAACTTCTTACAATATTGCTTTATAGATTTAATAGTTGAAAAGGCCGTTTGGTGCTAAAAAGTATTTTGTCAGTTCTGAACTTTTTATTTGCGAGCTGCATTTAGTACTTATTAAGCTTACCGCATGACTTTCCTAGTTGCTGTTGTTTTATTATGTTATGTCATATGATGTAGATGATTGTTTCAATTTTGAGTTTTACTTTTTATTTACATTTTCAGCAGCGTTATGGGACAGTCATGAGTTTCATTGATTTCACCATTCCATATAAGCTGATAAAGCTTTCCTTTTACTGCATAATTGACAAGATTTGTGTAGCAGAGATCGATATTGTGGTAGTCTTTTACACATGATTATCATTCATATCCATAGCTACACATTTGAATGGATTATACAAATTGTGGTCTTGTGTAAAAGACAAACTCTAAATCGGTCTTTGCAGCAGATCAACAATCGTGCTGGCTTGGGGAGACGATGCATATATTGTATTTGCTAAAAATTTCAGTTGCTCTCTGTGCTTTAAAACATAGAAATTGTCTGGCTTTTTCTTTGATTATGATAGATACCTTTCTCCAATCTTTAAGTTTGCAAAGATGTGTCCATTTTCAAATTGCTTAGAATGTCTCTTTATTGCTGGTTTGTAAAGACATCCAAAATCATGTAAGGTTTAAATGAGTATACAAAATAGAGGCCGCTTTTTGCACTACAAGTTTGCAATGCATGTTTTTCATGTCAAACATGATTTCTCAGGCTCAAGATTGGCAAGAAACTGCTGGCATGAAGATTTGCTGACTTGCTTTCCTGATGTCCTATTTCCTTCAGATCTTGCTGAAGGATTGAGAAGTTTATTTTTAAAGTTAGGCTATCTATAAAGCAATTAGTTTCACTATTTCGAAAAAAATTCTATGTAATTGGTTGTGATTTCTTGTGTGAATATAGGAGACAAAGATTGAAGAGGCAACATCCGACAAACTTACAGATTCTAAAAAGGTATCTATTTGGTTTCTTGTGTTTGTTAAGGGTACACAACACTCATCTCCTTAATGATTTAGTGGTGTGTGTCCTTAACAGAAGTCAACTTTTGTTAAGGACACACACCACTAAATCATCAATGAGATGATTAATGGTGTGTATCTTTAACAGAAGTTGAAATGGTAGTGAATTTCAAGTTGTCCAACCATTTGCCTCAACAGAGAAGAAAGCCCTCTTCATCAGGGCAAAATGGAAGGGGTCAACGTGGCCACCAACTAACCAAAAGTAATTCCTTCCACTCCTCCCACCCATCCAATCTGTCCCCATTGCAGAGAAGTCTGGCGGCCAGCATGCATGGGCCATCTAGTACGTTGCCTCATAGAAGCAGCACCATGCAGGCTGTCAGGGAGGAGTACTCGTCACCGTGGGGTCAGGGGGATTCGGACGATGAGAGCAGTATAGGATCTATGTCCAGACGTGTTTCTGTGAGTCCAGGCTAGCTGAGTGATGAGCACTGGTCATGCAATAGATAGTGCATTTGACATGCATCTTGGTTGCTTCTTGGATTGGGCTCGTGGAGTGAGATTTAAGTAGCCGTGCATTTGATTAATGACTTCTTTTCAGACAAAAAAAAGGGGCCGCTTCAAAACTCAACGGACGGCTGACTGTCCGCGACCCCTGGTTCTGGTCTTGCCATTGTTCAGAACAGCTAGAATCGACGCGGTAGATGAGTTTTGAAGTGGTCCCATAGCTAGCATTGCACGATTTGAGGTTACAATTTAGGCATACCTTTTTCAGCCTGTCAAGACTTCAACCTCAAAATGTGCACTGTCTATCTTAGTTTCATTACACATGCAAGCTTGTATAGAACTGCATGATTTGATTATAACCATTTTATCGAAATTTCAGCTGGAATGCGGGGAAGGTAACAGACTTATGGGAAAGGAGTGGTGATTTCTTAACCGCAAATATAACAAAATAGTGGTGTTTGGCCAATTGCTTTGAAAGAGGGATAGGAACTCCAACTTGTGTAAATACAGGTCGTCCCCTTTATCTTACCTTACCTTGCTCAGTAGATCCATATGTAAAAAATATGATGAAAAACCAACTTATTAATTATACATATTAGGTTGGGTAGTTCTGTCATCTTCACAGACTTCACAAGGAGTTTCTAAACTTTGTTGCCATTTCAACTACTAAAGAGATCACTTGGGGATAATCTGGTTTGGTTATCAAAATTTGTTTGGAACTGAAACGTGTGTACCGGTACATTGTTGTATAATTATCACAGTACCTAGCAGTCATGACGGGTTGTGTTTAACCCCAAATTGAGATGCCTTAACTAGCACCCAGTTACCAAATGGTACTCTTTGCAGGTAATTTCAAATGTTAACGACCCTGTTGCTACCAAGTCTAATACCCCATTCAGACACACTAAAAAGTTGTCTTAAGTCAACATCAAGTTCATTTTAAATTTCAAACACGACCTCGGATTAGCAGAATGTAACTCGACTTACGACCGTTCACACACGCTACAATGTTGAAGTCGAATTGAAATGAACTAGACTTGTAATTTCCGGATATGACGCACGCTCCAGGTCAATGCGCTGTGGAAGTAAACACGAATTCAACTCGACTAATGGCGACAGGTGTTCACACTTACGGAAAGTCGTCAATAGTCGTGTTACATCGACTTACTAACGCGACTTAACTTGCTTTTTAGCGAGTTAAAAAATTGATGTAAGATGACTTTTTGAAAGACGACTTACGGCAGCTCCAACTGTTCACACAAAGCGAATAACTCGAATACAACTAAAGACAACGTTTTGGCTCTGTCT
Source organism: Ophiothrix spiculata (assembly GCA_000969725.1). Taxonomy (NCBI): domain Eukaryota; kingdom Metazoa; phylum Echinodermata; class Ophiuroidea; order Amphilepidida; family Ophiotrichidae; genus Ophiothrix; species Ophiothrix spiculata. The sequence goes on along the minus strand of JXSR01S012294.1, from coordinate 39,654 downwards.
GAACGGGGTATTAGATCTCAAATTACCTCATCATATCATTTGCAGTCCATTCATTATTTACAATGGCTTCATCATTTAACCGTAGTCATTTTCTGTTCTTACTTGTTTGATTGCACCGCATTATTGAGCAGCCAGAATTATAATAACATCATAGAACATGTAGTTATTTGAAAACATGATAGCCAATATTCTCATGCTGTAGGACCCTGGTCGTATCAAGAAGCTGGAATTATAATCACCCAGTGGTATACTTAGCAGTTAATATAGCCATAAGATATTTAGCAGTCAGGATTATAGGATTGTCAGCTCTCACATCGATCATCTAATCTGCCGGCAGGTGCTTATAGGCCCCCAGCCCCCCTTCCCCCTCCCCGGTAGTACCCATATCATCTAACATAGTAAGTTTTTCCTTTTCTTTCTTATCAATTTCACTCCATTATTGAGCAGCCAGACTGTAATCACCCAGTGGCATACTTAGCAGTCACTATAGCCATGATATATTTAGCCGTCAGGATAGTCAATAATCGCATTAGTCTACTCGCCAACCAGTAGGTGCTTATAGCAAGCCCTTCCCCCCTAGTACCTTCATCATCTAACCATAGACATTTTGTCTTCTTCCTCTATTCATCACACTCCATCACTGAGCAGCCAGAGTTACAATCACCTAATGGTACACTTAGCAGTCAATATAGCCATGATACAATTAGCAGTCAAGATAGTCAGTACTCACAACATCAGCAGTCACATCAGCCGGTAGGTGCTCAGTCTTAGCAAGATTCTTGGAGTGGACTCCCCTCCCTTTCTTGATGTGTTTTGTTCTTGTTTTGATGCACAGTTTTGTTGTTGTTGTTGAACTTGTTGCACACTTGAGTGATGATTAGCCATACACACAAAGTTTTCCATGCTAGTTGTCGCAAGTTGTATACTCCTCACCATAAATTCCTCCTTTCTGGGTGTGCTTTACATTGATCCAAGTCCAGTTCCTGATGCATGCTGTTTGATATTTGAACCTATATAGAGATTACTTCTTCTTGAGCTTAATCACTTAACCCAGTTGTAGCAAGTGGTATACTCCTCACCATTAATTCTTCCTTTCTTGGTATGCTTTACATTGATCTGAGTGTGGTTTATAAATCTGGTGCATGCTACTGGATGTTTGAAGCTGAATAGGCCTACTCCTTCTTGAGCTATATCACCAAGCAAGATGTTGCAAGTGGTATACTCCTCACCATACATTCTTCCTTTCTGGGTGTGCTTTACATTGATCCAAGTCCAGTTCCTGGTGCATGCTGTTTGATATTTGAACCTATATAGAGCTTACTTCTTCTTGAGCTGTATCACTTAACCCAGATGTAGCAACTGGTATACTCATCACCATGATAAATTCTTCTTTTCTTGGTATGCTTTACGTTGATCCCTGTCTGGTTTATAAATATGATGCATGTTATTGGATGTTTGAAGTTGAATATACCTATTTCTTCTTGAGCTATATCACCAAGCAAGATGTAGCAGTGGTATACTCCTCACCATAAATTCTTCCTTTTTGATGTGTTGTGTCATGTTGATACAAGGTTTTGTTGTTGAACCTGATGCACAATATTTGATGTTTGAAGGTGTGGCACTTGTGCTAAGTGTAATGTTGTATACTCCTTTACAATAAATCCTTCCTTTATTAGTGTTTCATCTTGATGTTTGTTAAATATATGCTTGATGCATGCTGTATTATGTGCCACCCTTTTGTAAGTAGTGCTTTGTTTTATGCACAGGATCAGCTATGCACATAATCTACACTTATGGGTGTAGCAAGTGGTATACTCCTTGTCAGAAAACTATCCTTTGTCGTCAAAAATCTGTTTGATAAACTTGTTGCATGTCGTTTGAAGTGTGAACTTGCATTAGATGATCCTTTACTTTGTCCAACAGAATCGTCTTGGTCAGAATTTGTTTTCTAGTTCACACCAGTGTAATAAGGGATGGCTTCAAAACTCAACTGGCTGGATAGCCGATTGCTATTGTTCTGAATATTGGCAGTTGGTCAGAACCGCTGATTCCAAGCGGTCAGCTGCCAGTTGACTTTTGAAGTGGCCCCTAACAGGGGTAGAATATCGTTTTGGTTTGCGAGAATCTAAGTTGAATGATGGTTACAAATACTATAATTTTAAGTAAGAGAAATTGATTCTCATATCTGGATGTTATGAGAATCACAGATTCTTGCGAATTTCTAGCCCTGCTAGGCTAAGTTGTATACTCCTTGCCAGAAACCTTTCTTTCTTGGCTTGTTTGCTGTTATACAAAATATTTTGTTGTATAAACCTGATGCATGCTGTTTGACGTGTGAGAACCTGTAGCAAAGTCTTTTTTTTTGTACACATACTTGACTTAATTTACTTTGTTGCACACTAGTAAGAGATGTAGCAATTTAGTTCCTGATGCAAGTCTTATTTGATGTCTGGTCTTGTTATAGACTACTTTCCTATTCACGCTGAAAGTACTGTATATCCAGGAACGTTTGTGCAATTGTCCATATTAATATGTTGTGCGCACAACGTCATAAGTGCACAACGTAATATATGGTCAGTTGCGCAGAAATGCCTGTATTTGCGGTACTTTAAAGATGCATTATGGAACATACGAAAGTGGTCTATTGGCAATTCATCTATTTTATTTACTAATTTAAAAAAGGTAACAATTTAGGGCCTTGGAAAAGTCATGCTGGCAAAACTGCTTTGAGCTGGCTTGCCATTGTGCTGGGGCAGACTCTTATAATGAACCAATATTAAGCGTTGCCAATGAACAAGTCATCAAATTTGCCACTGTATTTTTGAAGAGAGAGAAAAAAGAGTAGATATGTGTATTTGATTTGTTCTTGTTTAAAAATATCACAGTGATGCTCTCTAGGCTTAGTAAATCGTAAGTAGTTGATTTTAGGATTAAGTTGATTAAGGATCATGAGGTTTGAGTCAAAAAGGTGGAATTTAAGGATAGGTCTTTCCCTGTACATTTAGGTGTGAATTTTGAAATTTGAAAATGTATCAGTTAAACTCTGACTTTATATGTGTTTACCAAATAATCCCCAATATATTGTCTGTTTTTGTAGTTGTGTGTGTGTTGTTTTGAGAGTGAAACCACAATCACATGTGTTTCTGTTTTATCAGGTGATCTTTTCCCTTAAATAATCCATTTTGATTATCTTTTCTAAGTAGTAGGTTTTGGCTATTATAAGAATTATATGTTTTTTCTGTGATGTAAAGGAAATTTAGGTATGGATCTGTAACCAAACTTGCATTAATGGCACATGCTTGCCACGGTCTTGGTAATAAAACCCTGCCCGGGCCGTGATTTTTAAACCTGGGCTGTAGTGTTGAGAGGCTTGTGCAGCTACCTCAAATAGGTCCTATCGATGATCAATATTTTAATCATTTATGACTTGCTGATGGCTCTGAAATGTTATTTATTGATTTTTTAGCAAATTATTGTTGTACATTTTGCTTATCACAATAAGTTAGTAGAGATTGGGCATCCAAAATATGATGCTGTTTGGGAATTGCTACAACCACAACTCGAGTCTTTTGAGTCTTATGACTGGGTTACACATAGTTCAGAAGTTCAAAAGGATTTGTTTTCATTAAGATGAGTAATTGCCCACAGAAAACTTGGTAAACGAGGGGGACAAAAACAGGTTTGAGGTTCCCTGTGAGGCTATTCTTATTGAGGCCGTAAAATGGGTTATTCCATGTTACGTTGAAAACTTTGTTTTCAATAAGCCCATATTTTATAAAAATTCAAATTTCAGCTACTTTCTGCACAGGGTCAACATGTGGCAGTTCAAGAAATATGGCAAATGAATGACAGTCGAATTTTGAAAATAACATTAAACTTTAAAGCAAAGTCTGTTTTATGAATGGCTTGATCTATTTGTTTGCCAAATTCTGCTAAAATCCAGGTCTTCATGTCTTGAAATTGAAGAAGCACACCAATTTGGGTGTCAATTACTCTCCTGAGTTTAATGAGGAGTGTTATGAGGAGCTCATTTTCAAGTATTCCTCTGTGAAACATGGGTTTTGAATTGGCAGTGAGGACTCCTTTGGCCGCCGTCTTTGTGTTTGGTTACTGAATATTGATGTTTAAAAACAAAAACAAGATTTAGTCCATGGTTAGTTTCAGAAGCTTGTCTTTCTTTTTTGACCATATTGACATGTCAAATTATTGTCGTCCAATATTGTTTTCTTATCTAAAGCACAATTGCAGTTCAAGTTGGTTTCATGGCCAAGGCTGTCTTAGTTAGCTTATTGTCTAACTGTCATCCTCTCTCAACTTAATACAAATAGCAACAACATTTACCAAATAAAACATGATAGTCCTTGGATAATATATAGGTTAAATCAAGTTTTCTTTTTGGAAAACCATAGTGTACAACAGCATTCAAATGCAGCACACCTAAGGCAGTTTAAATTTCTTTAAGCAGTTGTAATATAAGTGGTTGCAGTGGTTGAAAGTATGAATTTACACTGCAACATAAACAAAAAGCCTTTCAGAATGCTTCCAGTACCATGTGCAAATTCAATTTGATGATTTTGTCCAGAGCTGACATTTTACAATAGGGATCTCCACACGGACAAATCAATGTGTACTACACACATCTAGATCCATCTGGACTTCAGCAAATGAACAAACGAGCGTTGCAAGTGACTGGCGCATGTACATACGCGTAGTTGCGTTATTTCCACTCACATGCACACCTCGGTTTGTCATTACGCGCAACTGGAGGAAAGTCAGATTGAAATTTGTGTAAATGTTATGACCAACATGATAAGTGGTTCAAGTCATACATGAGAAGTCTGTGTATAAAAGCTATATTTGATAATGTAAACTATTAGCCTGTTTCTACTCAAATGTAAAATATAAATCGATCATGCTTACCGTGTAAGAAAACCGGGTTGCACAAGTTACACCGCTCTGTTTATACTCACGACAGAATCCGATTATTTTTGGTTTCACTTGATGAATTACCGTGTACACCGGATGTACGGAAAGTACAGGTTGATTGACCTTTTGCGTGGCGATGCATTGTGATATCGGATTCTCATAACTGGTACCGTTTCTTCTGGATTGCGACATGTTATTTAAACGACAATAACCACCTCCAGAGGAGGGTACAATACACGGGTAATTGTCTTACACAGATTTTGAATAAACCGATTATTTTGTGTTTCTACTGGATGACTTACCCGGGTTTCTTAAACTTAATCGACATTACCTGGGTAAGCATACTTGAGTAGAAACAAGCTAAAAGATTTTATTTTATTTTCGAAATCCAAAAAAAAAAATTTTTTTAATATAAATTAGCATTTTGCAGACTTGTGATGCATATTTTGTATTTAAGAAATCGGAGTAACTTTAGAATAGACCTCGTACATTTAATTTATAACCCAACCTCAAATCCTTACTCTAATTCTAACCCCTAACCTCTAACTCTAATCCCTAACCCCGACGATGTACCGTGAGTAGTCTATTCTGAAGTTATGCCTAATAATCAATATAATTAGCCTTAATGTTCTTGTGTCTGTATTTATGCGGTTATTGTATAGCATAAAATTTTTGTTTGCATTTCCAGATTTTACACTTAAAATGTATCTCTTCCAGTTTATCAAGTAGCATAGAAAAATAGTTAATATGAATGTTAATATTTAAACACTTAAATTTTGACAAAAATGATTATGTATAAATAGACCCTGGGGCTGGGGTCTGGGATATCAAAGAACAAGGCTAGGAATTGTGTTACGTGATGCATCGTGACTTATTGGCATAATATATTATGGAATCAAGTCTCAATGCATTGCTTAGTGCAAGTTTTGGCCTCGTTGTGAGTTCCAAATATCCCCCCACGGCAGAAATAAACTAATTTGTAGGAATGGTCTTTTGATCAGTGTCAGTGTTGATCTGTTTGCTTGATTTTCTGTGTATTGAGATATAATGTACATTTGCTTTTCAGTATGATTTTATTTATATTTTCAAAGTAATAATTGCTGATACAATGATAACATGTGACCTATTTGTTATGTCCAAATGTAAATGGCAAAGAAAAAACGCAGTATGTGCATTCAGATTTTGGGCAAGTTAATTCCTTTTGCTCTGGACGGTTCTTGTAAAAATTAGACATTTTTGTTTTTTCGTAACTAAGACAGTATCTGGCATATCTGCTACATCAAACATTGCATACAACTTTCTAGCATGGGAGTGTATTGAAGTGAAAAAAGACGTGATAACGCCATGTGTGTGTGTGTGCAAGGAAGTCGTATCTACAATGGCTACCATAAGTTACATTTATTTTTAACTTCTTGCCATTTAAATGTGAAAAATCTTTAAAAATGTCCCTGCCATATGTCAGTAGCTCTGGAAATGGTTATTACAGTCACCTGAAGAACCATTTAAGAGCCACTGACCTTGCAAGACTGGAAACTTTACAGTGTCCAATGCAAATTTTTAACATAGGGCAGCTATTGCAGATCTCAGACATTCTACAAAGTGCGATGCAAATTTATGACATGTGGCAGCTATTTCAAATACAATTTTCTTGCACTTACATGACGACTGATGGAAGTATCTTCTCTGTTCTAAAATTGCACATATTACATTTTTACTTTTTATGTTAGAAATATCAGCTCTTATATCTTTTCTTTTTAATGATTTGATCACTGTATTCAGCATGCTGTTTGTCTTCACAATTTCAAAATGACTTTTGTACTTTTGTTCATTATTCTTTTTTACATTTCATTTCAAATGTTTTGTTTCTGCACCCATTTTTGTTTTGTGGCCCATATTTAGAGACGCCGTGCTAGAATGACATCCAACGGCTCCGATGGTTCATTTTATGCATCTATCGATGCCAACGTAAGTTCTGTTCTGGGGACCACTAGACTGTTTTCCTCCTGAATAACAATGGTGAAGTTTTAATACTTTAGGTTTGAGCATCATGTCGTTATTTGCTACAGAGGCAGTTTTAGACAGAGAGTAAAATAAACTGGCCATTTCCGTAATTGGCACCTTTCTGCCTGAAAGAAAGGGGGGTACTCAAAAATTGTTGGTAGGTATGTGCAATGTGGCGATATCCAACAAAGGGTCTTGCGGAACTGATTTTTTTTTTTCTGAATTGAGATCTCAGGAACTGCTCTCTTCCCTTAAAAATATGACTATTTGGAGCAGAAAGTTGCTCACAATTTGATTGAAAACTTGATAAAACACATTTTGAATCATTTTCTTTGAAAATGGGGGTCTTCTGAAATAACATAATCTTTAAATGGGCATCTTGGGGAGCGTAAGAGGAGGCTTGAAAAGGAGGTCTTGAATGTAGCACATGCCCGTTCCTTTCATCAATGTAAGTGATCCCCCCGGGCCTGATGATGGCACGCATACAGTTTTATTACTGATGAAATCTTTCACTTTATTATGCATGGACATTGTCTCATTTTCACCATTTGATGATGGCGCTATTGTAGTTTCTTTGCAGTCAAATTTTCTTATGCACTGGCTTGAAACTGTTTAAGCACCATCATCAGTCATAGGGTAATGTCCACACATGATAAGCAGAAATCATCTATAGGCTTTATAATAATAGTTGTTCAGAATTTGGAATTCCAATTTGCAAAGAATTAGAGACATTAGGCCTGTTCAAGTTTGTCATAAGTTATCTCATTAATAGACAAAGGATTTAGTTTAAATATAGTTTACAAATTGTAATTGACAAAAGAAGTATCAAATTAATCTTACCGCACAAAAGAGGCATGTCAAACAAAGCATGGGATAGGCTATTGTCTTCGACAACAGCAAAAATGTTTGGTCATTTTCAATTAGTTGTGCTTTCCCTCGTGTTAACACAAAAGGATTGGTACGGATTGCAATTTCTCAAGTGGGGATTATCTATACGTATTGACTCCAGTGAATAGAATAAGTAATGGGTTAACTAAATATTTAACAACAGATTACAAAATGTATTGTTATGTACAGACAGAACATTTGAACAGGCCTATTATATACAGTCTGTGATACTTGGTATGGTTCGGTAACCAATATGCAAGCGGGCCCTAGAAATAAATCTGAACGAGTCACCGGACTAGCTTTAGATCATGTTGTATACAGTGTGTCCCAGAATGAAGTTATCAAGATTTCAATGCCACATAATTCAAAAACCAAAATATCCCAGACACTGAAAGTTAGTGACAATCATGCCTTATGTCTCTACTTGCTTTGGTGCAAAAATTAAGAAAATCCATGCATTAATTATCTAGTAGTGAGCGTTTGAAGCTCCAAAGGGCTTTGGACACTTTTCCCAGTTTGGAGAGGTCGTACAAATCCAGCGGGAATTTGCAGGGGAAGTATATGCGAGCTAGGATATCATCTTTACCAACATTTCTGTTTTGTTTTCGAATGTTGCTTCTCCTTGATGATGCCTTGCAGTCTTAAGGGGCCTGTTAAGGCTTTTATTTTGACTTTCTTGTTTGGCTTATAAGTCTAAAAATATTAAGTTACAGTATAAAAAAGTATACATTTCT
>JXSR01S012294.1:2370-29520 GCA_000969725.1 Ophiothrix spiculata | reverse complement strand
TAATATAATCTTGAAAACAAAGACACTTATAATTGGACAAATATTATCATGACTATGTCTGTAAAGATGACGTTCTTGTTGCATGATTATGCTGCGAATCTCCGTTGAATTTTTACAACTTTACCTAAACGGGGAAAAGTGTCCAAACCCCTCTGGAGCTTCAAATGCTCATCTCTAAAATAGTAATGCATGTATTGTCTTTATTTTTGCACCACACAAAGTCAAGTCTTCAGGCATGATTGTCACTAAGTTTCATTTTCTGAAACTATTTGGTTTTTGAACTGTGTGGCGTTGAAATCTTGATAACTTCATTCTGGGACACACTGTAGATATGACAGAGGTTTTCTCTGAGGATGCAACCTAATTGGCTTAGCCAGGTTTGATTGAGGTTAAATGGATTACAATGGTCATTTTGCCATCATTGTCACTTTAGACCTGAACAGTAACCAATATTGATGTCGAGCCCACTGAAAAAACAAAAGTACTACCATGTTACATGGTAACTTGGTACTGTTGAAAGTGATATCCCATAATCCGACCACCGCGATCTAAAAGCCGATACGTTTTGTACGTCGTTACTGTCCTTTTGCCTCTGTAGCATTGTAAGGCCAAGAAAAAATTGTTGTATTGCCCTAAAGTGGAATTCCTGAAAAAATGAGTCGGTCGGTCGGTTGGAAAATATTTTTTTTATAAAGCACCTAAATTATGAAATTTGGGTGCATTTTACACTTTTTTCAAAATATTTTCTCAAAAAACACCCAATCTGAGCAAAATTGGGTGCTTTTCCGACCTTATCTTTTTTTCTTTTTTCTTTTTTTAATAGGGTCGGCGGCTGAGGGCAACACAACAATTTTTTATTTTGGCCTAACATAGTGACAGGTGTAGCAAGTGTTTGAAGTGTTAGAATTTCTCGGTGCAGTATGTGCCCATATCATATTTCTACTATGTAACCGATATAAAAGAAAGTATGGGATTGTTTTATATTGCCTAAATCGAAATATGCTATGGGTATTCTTTGATCAACACTAAACAGGCGGGAATTATGAGGCTTTTCTTCATCCGCAAGTAAACATAAACTCACCTACATGCACGTTGTAATAATAATAATAAACAACCATTTATAGAAGCGCACAAAAACCAAAGCCTCGAGGCGCTTTACAATAAAAACACATAGCAAAGAGCCAATAACTACAATGGTAAAATACAGAAATATATCTTAAAACTACATTACACAAGAATATTTACAAAAGTCAAAAATGCAACCAACTATAATGCAGATAGTATCAAAAATATACACACAAGTAAAAAGCAGCTCAGATGAAGTCCTTGAAACCTTCGTTGAAGAGGTGTGTCTTTAACATCGATTTGAATATACTGGTGGAGTTTGCATTGCGAATGTTTGTTGGTAGATTGTTCCATAGTTCAGGAGCCACAGAAATGAAGGCACGTTCCCCATACGTAGCAGTGCGAGGTGGAGGTTTGGGGAAAGCAAGAAGATTCTTGGACGAAGATCGTAGAGTGCGTGCAGGAGTGTAGGTGTGAAGCAGGTCAGTGAGATATGTGGGACCAAGATCACCAAGACATTTGTACACAAGTAGAAGAATCTTGAACCGGATGCGATGCCTGATGGGAAGCCAGTGTAACTTGAAAAGAATATGCGAGATGTGAGAGTGTTTTGGAACACGTGCGATTAGTCTAGCGGCTGCGTTTTGAAGACGCTGAAGTTTCATTACTTCAGTCTCTGGCAGTCCAACGAGTAAGGAGTTGCAACAGTCAATTCTGGACGTAACGAAGGCATGGATTAGTCTCTCGGTATTGCTAGCGTCAAGCATGTTACGCAATTTCCCAATTTTGTGAATACCGTACCAGCCCGCGCGACAGATGTTAGATATGTGCGCAGACATTGTTAGCTTGTCGTCAAGAATGACACCAAGGTTCTTAACTGAGTCAGTTGTTGAAAGTAAAAAAGATACTGATGCGCGAGTCACAGGTACAATGCGCCAACATCTCTTGCAGTTGCGCTGTGTTCAGCTAGGCACACGCTTATCTGTATCAATGGACGACGTGAAGAAGAGGCCTGCCTATTTGGTGTTGATCAAAGTATAGTTTATGGGAAACCACAAGTCTAGATTGATGCAGTAACTCAGTACTTTTTACAGAGCTTTTTTACTTGCAGCAAATGCACATATTTCAAGAGCAAAAACGACTTGGGCTCACTCATTTTTACTTCATTTCATACAAAATTCACCTTCACTTATACACTCATCTAATTTTGCTCATTGTAGCTTTAAGCACTTCTAACATTAATATCTTTTCTTCCACAATTTTCTATCTCTAGATGTGTGTGTGTTTTTACTGTGGGATCACTGCATTGGTCTTAGTGTCTCTGTTGTTTTCGCAACTTCACGATGTCATTTTCAATTTAAAAAAACTGAACAATCTGGACATTTGCGACAAGCATAAAAAGCCATATTACGTGCCATTTTGGCTGTAGGAATTGAAATCGGCAGGTCTTGACAATTGGTCGTAACAGATATATGAATGAAGCACTGCCACTAGACAAGTTTGATTGGCCCAATGTAGTTGCTAAGCAACATGAGACATTAAAACCAAGTTATCAGTGAGACTGGGACTCTAAGCTTGTTTCATTTTACTTCTTTTCTGTTTGTGGTTAATCAAGTTTTAATGGAAAAAAGTGGTAAAAAGGGTAATCTATCTAGGATCTGAGTGGCTGGTGTTAATTATGGGATTTTCTATCTGCAGCTGGGTTGAAATTGTACACTTGATATATGACATCAATATTACCATAAGGTAGAGCACAGCTTTACTATTGTTGTTTCAAAAAATTTGCGGACACAAAAATTAGAGCCTGGCATAATACAATAACAATTGTCTGTGCATTTTAATGGGAGTACAAAATGCTTTCAGGCACATGCGATGTTGCGGTACAGTAACTGTGGATTACTGATTGGAAATGTTGTTGCATACTTCCCACTGTCCTGTTCTTGTAACAACTTGTGGATACGTTATGGTCACGACTAGTGGATACTTTATGGCTGCATTCAGAAATCATATTTGTGTCCAAAATTTATTTGAAACAATAATAATTGTACATGTGTATTAAAAGTCCACTTCTGTTGCTCAGCTTGAGGCTTATAAGCTGTAATTTATACACTCAATATTTGTTGGAAATTATGACGTTAAATTGGTACTTGCTACAAATTTATAAATGCACTGGTACCTATCCTTGATCTTCATTAATTAACGTTGCTCAACACAAGTACAGGTGTTAAACAGAATGTCACTCGGTGAAATCGTTTGAATTTTGAACGGTCCATCACTTGGTGTCTTGGTCAGCATCTCCCAGCCAATGTGAACCAGTGGTACCTGCTACAACAGTTTAGCTGAATTCACACTCAATACAAAATAATTCTAATGGTCAGCACATGCCCGCATTTGATATTTTGAGCTTGCCGACAGATTAATCTCAAAATGCAACACCTCTTCTGTCAATGCAAACAAAGTTAATGCTGCTTTCACAATCAGCTTGGTTTTGATTATGAATTTAATCGCAGCGGTTGTTTGAGATGAAAAGTATTGAAAATGCATTGGATCAGAAATGATGCATTTCGAGTATGAATTTAGCTTAAAACGTGCTATTTTCACCCTTTGGATGTCTGCCTATAGGCAGTGTGCTTTTGAAGTTAAAGACTGCGTATTAGGGGATACACAACAAACTCTAAACAGTCTATTGAGCTTAGCATACTGCTTATAATTAAAGAAGAATATCTAATTTATTCTTTATGAATACGGAGTGTTTGTAATAATATGCTTTTTATTTGCATTATACAGTATTGTCACTGCATGAAACGAATGAAACTTTGTAGTATTATTCAATGCAGCATATCAGTTTTAAGTGCACCATGAAATAATTCTAATACATTGCAATATTTGATTGAAATGTTAAGCTTACATTTGGTGCATAAAAACATTTATTAATCCTAAAGAAAAGAAATTGTGATAGCTTCATTTGATTTTCTAACTTTTGTTCCACCTAGAAATCATAATTTGACAAGATGAGACTTAACTAATTGTTTTTTCCTCATTAAATGCAAACTGTTTATGCTGCATCATCAAATAGCATGGCTCGATAAAATTGACTGAAAAAACTTATCACTTTTTAATGGCAGCTGAAAACACTGACAAAGCAGAATTTCATGCATGGTGTTTTATGGCCTATAATTTTTATCTCAAAATTATTTACATTTGCTTTATTTGATTAATTGTCTTATAGATCAAGATTAATTATTGCCTTATGATCAATTTTGACTTGGACGCAAGCTAGATATATAAAGACAAAGGAGTTTAAAACGGGGAATCTATAGTGGCAGCCATCTTGGTGCTATGCATGGAGCCTGAGTTATTGTATCGTTGGATTTTAATAGAAACATTCTCTCGTAAATCTTCAACTTAGACAATTATTTCACTTTTTAAAACTTCTTTGATCAAAGACATTATTTCCCCTCTTTTTAAGAGCAATATTTTTGTCCATGAACAACAGTTATCACCTACTTGATAGATGTAAATTTGAACTTCCCTTCTCGGCAAGGCTTTGAGTTTATATAATGAGGGCACTGTGTAACTGTTGGCAACAGTGCCAAGATGGGTCTGCCACTGAAATGGATTTACACCAACACTTATTTTATGATTATAAACTTTATAATTTTAGTGTTTTCATTAAGACAATAACTTGAACAAAACTTTGTAAAATAATGATGGATTTGTAGGTAAGCTGTGTATATAATTTTGAATTGTTATTTTCACTTAAAAAGGTGTATGTTTTTATTATCATATACTTTTGATCACAAGTTTCCCTATTAAAAAGTTAAATTTTATTTCCATGTCTTCAAACATAAGCTAAGTGCATAATTTAGATGAAATAATTTTGGTTGTAATTCTAATGTTGATATTTGTATGTTTCTGTTCCAGGACTCTGATTTAAATGGACAAGGTCCCTATGGTCTTCATGGAGCCAACAGACACATTAAAAGACAGAGTGAAGCTACTATAAAGTCAGGAACTGTCTCAAAAGGTTTTAAAAGGTACGAATTTGCCCTGCTTAGACTATCAAATGCTGTTTAGTTTAAGCTTCAGGGCTACTTTGAGAAACTGTATTTCACTAAAATGTTTTATAAAAACTTATCAACACATTTGATTGAGTGACAATAAATGTGATCCATCATCTCGAACCAGCTGTAAATGTGGTGTCTTGTCATTTTCACTTTTGCAAAGATTTGAAAATACCATGGATTAAAATGACACTTATTTAACTTTATCCTGCTCACACAAGTCAAGTTATGGTCCGTCAAAGGCTGTCATGGAGTAAAAGGTGAAAATGAGATCAACGTGTTCAAAGATCAGTAAGCCCTGTTTTCTATTGATGGTCCTCACGAGTATACAAATATATTTCATATGTTTGATCATTTTCTTTAAATTAAATATACAGGTGTGTTTAAACAAGAATCTGCAAAAATAATAAATTTCATCATATTAAATGCTATGCTAGAGTATTTCATATATGATCACGTTGAGGGTGCTGTAACCTTTTGAAAAACTGTGCCAGCAACGTTTTTAAGCTCTAACTTCCATTCTGTTCAGGTTCAATGGATATAAAAAAAATATGCATTTTCTTTGAAACAATACCTTTCAGATGATCCAAACACATGCTATGAAATAAAGCGCACTTTTATTAGGAGCTCCGCCAGATTTGAAAATGGGTCAAAACATGGAAAACTGAGTTGAAATTTCCCATAGAGGATCCCAATTTTTGGCATCATTTGGTTGAATTTCGATGTATCTTTTTCATCCATAACTTTGCCATTTGTTACTCATATGAAGTGGTCGACCCCTCATTTTGAAGGTAATTTAAATACCTTTCAAAACAAATTAAAGTTTCACAAAACAAATAAAGTTGAACATTTTGTGAATGTCCCAAAATGAATTTTGCCGCATTACGGCTGGTTTGAGATGAACGTCATGTGAGTGCAAGAAAGTTGTATCTGCCATGGCTGTCTGAAAATATATTTATATAACACCTTGTCACAAGAATGTGAAAAGTCCCTCAAAAAATGTCTCTTCACTGATCCAAGACTGGAGATTATACAGTGTACAATCCAAATTAATGACAGATGGCAGCTATTTGCAGATACAACTTTCTTGCACTTACATGACGATTAATGTAGTTTATATGTAAAATACACACTCTTCAATCAGTCTCTGTAACTGATCTACTTTTCTACTGCCTTGTTTAAGACAAGCAGACTATGATATGCTTAAGACAAGACAGTGTAGCAGAGACTGGTATGTGGTGATCTTTTACACATGACTTGTGATTTGTGACTTTTTAAGTGCTTTTAATTGTGCATTCAATTTAAAACAATTTTCTACAAATTTGGATGACTGGTACAAACTGTGGTCTTGTAAAAGACAAACTCTTGAAAAGACTAATTTTGCCACATAGTCAAAGGCAAATGCACCATAATTATTATACTCACAATTAGAACCTATTTGGTAATGACATCGGTATAATAAGCGCGGCGCATTTGCCATATTTTCAAGACAAATTATGGGCCATACTTATTATACTGATATAATAGTATCACCAAATCACAATTCCACCCCATCAGCAAATAGGTTCGAATTCTTTAGGTTTTCTGTAAGCTTAAGCAAAGTAATTCCACTCTAGTATGCGCCATAGATACTGATGCTTGAGTCACACATATGGACCGCCCTGTTCCTGCTGTAGTACTGTGTTCAGCTACACACACACACTAAATATCAATTCACAATGTGAAGAGGCCTGTACTTTGCCTGCATGCAGTCGCGCTGTTTTTAGCCACACACACACACGCTTCATATATCAGTTCACATTGTGAATATGCCTGCACTGTGCCTACTGCAGTCGTGCTGTGTTCACCATTACACACGCTTCATATCATATGTATTCAAGTTAGCTCAATCTGTAAGGCTTGTGGTGCGGAAGGTTCCGAGTTTGAACCCCGCAGGTTCCAAAAGTTAGGTGTGCATGAACTTCCTGTGGACAAGGAACTAACTATGTAAGTGTTTGGACTTTACAGTCTATTTTTCTTTTCCTTGATTGTCATATAATTGCATAATTTTGTTTTGCATTGTTTGTGATTTATGATGATTAAATAAATATTATTATTATAACTAGCAGTTACTGCTAATTGTCTTGTGGAAACCCGTACGAAACTCTGGAGCTGATCGGGGCAGCGATGGTGCGTATGTGGGCTGATCAAGGTTCAGCGCCCCTAGAGGTTGCCGCAGAACCTGAAATGATGTTTGGTGTGGAATAAAGTGTGCAAAGGCCAAGTGGAATTACAAATCTGGGAGGCATAGTGCACTATAACAAAATCCCCAGTATTTAGGTTTGTACCTTGCCTGCTACAAAAAGTTTGCTGTGTTCAGCTAGGTACACACTTCTATATCAATTCACAACAATGCCCCTGCTGCAGTCGTGCCGAATTCAGCTATACACATTGACTTCAATATCAGTTCACAATATTTCATGTTAGATCTTGCAAATCTTACATTTGTTTTGAAATTATATACGTGCAATGTTAACTTAAGCTCCACATCCTTTACACATGGAGTCATTAACCCATGTGGGTGCAAACAGCTGTCTGTTGGTTGACACAGTTCTAAGTGACATGCACCAGTTGTCAGCTCTAGATTACATGATTTCCACAGTACAGGAAATGTCAGTAGTGGTCAACTGGTGATACTCGCATGTAGTTTTCCAGGAAATGTATAAGGGACAGTGGGGTCGTTCTTAGACAAAACACATTTTGGCTGTGTCAAATTCTTGCCATGATCAGTGGCATAAGCCAGCTTTCTTGGTCAAGCACATTTTCTTTCGCGTTTTATACTTATTTTATATTTGGAAGAAAAAAAATGAACTCTGTCTCAGCTTACTTAAGGTCAAAACCCTAAGCGCTATGCATTTTTGTTTTGTTTTTTGGGGTTTTTAAGTAAAAAAGGGCTACGTGGATGCGGAAATACCCCCTAATTTATATTTTTTTATTGCATTTTTCGGCCACTATTTTTTTTTCGCGGCCGTTTATTTAACTTTTTTTCCAGTAGTAGGAAAAAAAGATGAAAAAAAAACTGAAAATCTCTCAAAAACCTAAAAAAAATATAAAAATGCGCTAAATTCTGATTTTTAAAAGCTATGCGTGCGGGAAGCTGAGACAGACTATTTTTTTTCTTTGGCCTTTTCTTCCCCACTTTCATACCCATATAAGGGACTCAAAAGATACACTTAAATTTTTTCAATATAACTTTTAAAAACTAATTCCCTTCTTTTTCTTCCTTTTCCTCTTCCATTTTTTTTCTTTCTTTTCCCTTCTCCTCTCTCCTTTTCATTTCTTTTTTACTTTTCCATTTCCCCCCTGCCTCCCAAATTTCCCCATCAATTTTTGTCAGGGGGAAGGGCAGTCTCCCCCTGCCCCAGCTGGCTACATTAGTGACATTGATTGTGTTCATATTTTTCTTTTTGCATAGCTAGTTTATAGTGATAGAAATTGAAATGAAAATTGAAAATAAAAATTGTTTATTGTCACATGTACTCAATCGTATAGCTCTGAACTTTGATTTGAACTTAGAACATGTCAAAACTCACAAATTGTTGTAAACCCTAAGGACCGCCATGCCGGTTGCTATTTGTTCAGTAAAATGCCAACCCAGTAGCATGTTGGTTGGGTTTTGAATCATCGGGATAAGTTTACTTCCAATTCAAATTTTTAGGATTAGAATTTTGGGCTAGGTTTAGACCTTTAGGTCCGTATGCACAAAGCAGGACTAACTTTAGTCCCGGACTAAGTGAAATTTTATTTCTTGAATTTAACATATTTTTTGGAATCTGTAATAATTTATGTCCTTGCATTAGGATCTATGCGGAAATGACTATAATTTAACCATTTGTTTGATTTGGAACATTGGAATTTTTTCCAAAAATAACAAAAATTGGTTTAGTCCAGGACTAACTAAGTTAGTCCCGGACTAAACCATTTATTTGTTCTAAAAATAATTGCAATGTTCTAAAATAGCCAAATTTATCAAATATTAAAATTTTCAGTCTAAATCTTTAAACAAGAACAAAAAATTTCACTAGATTTCCCCCAAAATGTGTGATTTTCCCCAATTTCAAATTTTACTTAGTCCAGGACTAAAGTTAGTCCTGCTTTGTGCATACGGACCTTAGGGTTAGGATCTGGTCATGGTAAGTGAATTAAGGTAGGGTCATGGTTTAGTGAGAGAGGGGTGGATCATGGTAAAACTCAAGTTTTTGGTGGGCCCTAAAGCAGGGTTGTCACCAGGCAAATTTTAGTGCCGGGTAAAATTTTCGTGAAATAATATGAAAATAGAGATTTTGATAATAATTGTGCATTTTTCTGTTGATTCTTTATTGATTTTGCAACTTTTGAGCCTTGAGTGCTAGGTATTTTGACTCAAAATCAACCTGAGAGCCAGGTGAAAATTAAGAGTGCCGGGTAGTCCCGCCCGCCACCGCCCGGCGTGGTGACAACCCTGCCCTAAAGTATACTTTTTCTTCTGGTGGTTTCATTGCAATGGGAGGATAGATCCACATCTTCTGGAGGTCAATAACCCATTTTGAGGTTAAAAATAACCCTTTTTTAGTCTATTTCTGTACAAAATGACAAGTGATGTAACCAATATTGGTCAGCTTAATTACCAGAAGTTCAACTTAAGTTCTCTGAGAGGGCAAGGTCCAAGTGTCTGCTTTGACCGGATAGAAATAAAATTATTGGTGGATATATTTGGATTATGAGCGCTGCAATTTTTCCAATTGGTGGATTTGCGATAATTACGCTGAAACTTTACCCGTTGGAAGATTCTGGCGATTAGGCTATGGAGAACTAAATGCGTCACATCAATGTCCGGAGGTACCTGGTTGTGGATATTGAGGATCCCATGAGGCTTTGTGGGTTATATATATAAATATATAATTTATACCAAATATTAGATGTGGTGTTTGAGGTATGGGGAAGGGGTAACCAACTTAATGTACAGTATCTAATAATAATAATAATAATATATCGCATTTATATAGGGCAAATCTACAAAATACTAAACAAAGACGGAACACACACACACACAAAAACACAGAAAAAAACATACTTATGAATCAGGAAATGCTTGCCGAAAACAGGATTCTTATTAGGTTGCCACCAACAAACAAATGTCTGATCTGTGACCACCTCCAAATTATATTTAGGGAACATATGAAGTTCTGTAATTAGAGGTCTTCCATCAAATCTGGTCATCTGATCGATTTTCCCGGGAACCTTTTATCTAGTTGATTTTCTTGACAGCTGTAGACTTCATCCCATTTGTCACAAATGAATCGCATATGTGACACAGTGGTTGTAGGGAGCGCAGCGGTAATTCCCTCTCTTTGCACCAATGACCACTGGGGTCGATTTCACTAACATTATGATGCATCATAGCTAACAAAGAGTTCAGCTCGTAATTACAACTAGACTTCGCAAAGACGTGAAAACCCTTCGTAAGTGTTCACTGCATCGTAAGGTGTATGAACTATGCATTAGAAAAATCGAACCCTTTGTTAACGTTGTGTGGGGTCAAGAGATGGTTGTAGCTAAGGATGGGTTTTGGTCTTATGATGGCTTAACGATGCATTTTTACGTTAGTGAAATCGACCCCTTGACTGTTGTGGGTTCGATTCCCAGCCTCTGCGCTGTATGTGCAATTCATTGGTTGTCATTCCAAACTTGCTTCCACAGGTTTTGCACCGGTTTTCCTCCTGCACCCAAAACTGGTAAAATAAATCTGGCCATCTAACAGAGGAACCTCATGGAAAGCAGTGCTAGACACTGATGAGGCTATCCTCTTATAATTATCCCTTATGCCATATTTGTATTCTGATCACTTTTCCAATCCCCCACTTTTCAAAATCAAATTGGAGATTTTGATACCATGTGAAAGCTCATATTTTTCTCACAACCCCTGCCCACATTATGTTTCTTTGAAGTGATATGGTCAAAAAATGCTGAATTACTGGAATATTTTATTTACAAAAATAAATATCCTTTAGGTTTCTATAGGTTACTCTCAGATACATTTTTGCCTGTAGCATCAATTAGGCTCAAGATACGCACATCAAAGTTTGCATTTGTTATCATTCATTCCAATATGAAAAAAGTATGTAAATTTCGCACCAGATCGGAATACCTATCTTTAAGGCCAAGAAAAAAAATTGTTTGTTTGCCCTTTCATGAAAAAAATCAGTAGGGTCGACCCGGTAGGTCGATTTAAAATAAAGAAAATTTAATGTATAATGTGCCGCAAATTCAACACACGCTATACGTCAAGACTTTTGGTTTTGTTTACATCCAGCCACGGGCCGTTTGGTACAACGGTAACATGCACCAATACACATTTTGATGCCTTGTTATTATGAATATCAAACAATGTCAAAAATGTGCCACTTAAATCAATGGATGCTACCAATCTCCACACAATTTTGCTGCTTTCGAGTGCACACATACATACAGGGAAGGTCGCCATCTTGGAAACAGGCTGCCGATTTGTTTAATTCACTCAGTACAGCTCGTCACCAATTAGCCAAGAGCACACACCACTAAATAACTTCCCCATTGAAACCAATGCTTCAAAGCCTTAGTAGTGTTTTGCGGCCCCAACCCAGATCTTTTCCGCGTTTGTACGATCAATACACGATATACAACAATTTTTAAAACATTTTTTGCAGGTAAAATTGATGCGTTTGGGTTTCGAAAAACTAAAAATTGTATAAGATAAATATAATTTCCTTGTAATATATTTTTTTTCAGCAAAAATACACAATTTTTTTAATGTTATGAATGAAAAAAAAACGCTACTCAAGATTTTCGTGATTTTTGGGTCGGTCGCGAAAGGGCAAATATACAATTTTTTTTTTCTTTTTCTTGGCCTAATGGTCTTACACCTGTGGGGTCCATTGCCAAGTGGTTAGAGCATGATTTGATTGTCTTGGGTTCGAATCCCAGCACTGGCGCTTGAGCTCCAAAATGCCCCTAAAGCAATTATTGTCACGTCTACATGATTAGCCAATATATGACTGATTAGTCTAGTTTAAAAAATTGAGTGGTGTACGTGCCAGCTTGGCGTTATGCAGCAAAGCTGCCCTGCCGAGTATCCAATGGATCGATTTAAAAACAAACAAACAAACAAACCTTCTTTTTCCTATTTCCATAGTTGTTCAATTTTGTCTAGTTTTTTTTTTTTTTAATTGCGCTCCTTTCTAAGGATTTGGCTTTCATAAAATACACAATATTCTTTTGAATTTTATGAATTATTATAAACTTAATGAATCTTTTCAATGTTAGGAAGTTCAGTTTTTATTGGTTTTTAAGCATGTATATATTTATTTATCGGTCAAATAATAGTATCCATGTCCTACTTAGTGGAGAACCCCTGATCTAAAATATACCAAACTTTGTTTACTTGATTCTTGGTACAGGAAACTAGAAAAGGTGTGTTCAATTTTCAATTTATGTTTGTTCTTTTGCAGTATGTTTTGGAATTGTTACACATAGTTTTCAATCAGATATTTCCTGGTCATGAAATTATTTAAGTCTTTTATCAAATGGCTCTGTTCAAAAAAGCCAAGCCCAAGAAATAATTCTGATCATTTTCCTCTGAAATACTTTTGATTTATTTAATTGATTTAGTTTCGCATTGTAACAGGAAAATACAGATTTTCAAATATTGATTTAATTTTGTATGTAACAGGAAAATCTATCCCAAGCTTGATATTGATATATTGCCCGGAAGGGGGGCACTCATATATATTGATGTACATATGCGTGAACATAGGTTTACAAAATACCCCCTTAACAAGTTTTAGCTTCCCTTGAAGAAATACCCCTAAACAAGGATTTATGTGCAATTTTACTCTAAATTTCACCCCCCTAAAAGTTGGATTTTTTCTTCAGGTTTTGAAAAACATCATTCTTTATGGACATTTTAAGTTTTTGTTTTGAAAAAGCACCCCTGATTGAAAATCAATGTTTATGACCCTAAACACGTGCAGTGCTTTCCATGTTATTCACACAAAAAATGACACCTTTTCCTGTGTTTTTCTCAAAAATGACCCCTTTTTCCATGTTTTTCTGTTCACGCATGTGCACACCAATATATCTCAGTGCCCCTCCCCCCCTGTGATAATTGCACATCATGAAATGATATCTTAAAATTTTGATTTATTTTTGGAAAAAAGTACGTAGATTAGGAAAATAATTTTGTGATTTCCACCAATCAAACATAATAATAAAGCTTACTTCAACATTGTTATGCCTTGTCAGCACCAAGTTATGATATACGTCATTAACTGGAAGTTATAAAACAATATCGTGATGAATATGAACGATGAGACAAGGACCTGGACTAAAAATAACCCTCATGGTTTATTTTGGGAGGAATAGGAAAGCAGGTGAGAGTCACAATTGAATTAGCAGCCTCATTTCCTATGACACAGTTCTAAACCCCTGTATACAGCAAGCGCATATATGTGTGTCGTGGGGATGAGGTTTTATACCCAGAATACACAAGTCAGACATGGTTAATTAGCTAATCCAATCAGGCATGAACTTTGTCAAAAGGGATTAGCCTTTAGGGACATTAGGGATTCCAGTTACCCAAATGAAACCTCATGATTGGCGACATCCTCTGGACACAGCGTTTATTGTCCGCTCAGGTGACCAATGTCGTGCGCCTTCAACGTCCAACCAGCAGCTTTGTTGACGTAGGAACTGCTACTCATTTTGTTAGACGGTCTCAATGTGTTAGTGTGTTTAGGACTAGAATCAATCAAAGCCTAATTAGTAGAGAGTGAATCTGTATACAATCATGGGGTAAATAACCTTATGAAGACCTTTCCATCATTTTGGTGGTATACTGTCAGTAACTTGCAGGGAATACATACAGGACTGAATTCAAGATAACAGGACCAGCGTGATCTGAGTCGGAAAACTGTATCTTCAGTTTTGCTTTTTGTTACGGAGCTGTTGGAGCAATAATTGACTAGGACAAAAATTGTATTTTGATAACATCAAGACAGTGTTTTGCGTTTACTGGAGACCGATTAATTGGAGTAAAAATGATGATCAGGGCGTACTCAGAGCAGATGTTAGATAAGCTGATACATCAGATTGATCAACGAGAGAATCGCAATCGCAAGAATCTGACTCTCAATCTGGACGGGTAAGGATGCGGTTTGACTCAGTTTGGATTTGACGACTGAATTTCTCTCTCACTTTTTGGAGAATTTGTGAAGAGTAATTGGCCAAATTTAATTGATAATTGATAATTAGGGGAGTTAATGTAAATTTAGAAGATGTTTGTGGATTAGTGGAAAAGTTTGACTCTCAATCTGGATGGGTAAGGATGCGGTTTGACTCCGTTTGGATTTAACGATTGGATTAATATTTCGCTCTCACTTTTTGGAGAATTTGTGAAGAGTAATTGGCCAAATTTAATTGATAATTAGGGAAGTTGATGTATTTAGAGAAGATGTGTATGGATTGGCCGCAGTAACCGCCTCTTGAGGATTTTATATTGATATATTTTAATGATTTAGTATATTTATAAGGCTCAGTTCTGTTGTGGAAATAGTTGCTAACTGAAGAATGTCAAAGTTATTTTATGGAATCATGAAATCGGTTTGACTCAGTTTGGATTTGACGATTGGATTTCTCTCTCACTTTTTGGAGAATTTGTGAAGAGTAATTAGTCAAATTAAAGGACAATTTAATCGATAATTAGGAAAGTTGATGATTGTGTATACTCTCATTCATCTTGGTTGATATCAGTTCTAGATTAAATTTAATCAAGGCAACCAGAAATGTATACTTACTCGGAGTAACCGACGTTGCGAGCGAAACCATCGCTCTTCAGCTGGGTTGTGATGTATTTAGAAGATGTTTAAATTATGGATTGGCCACAGTAACCACCACATGAGGATTTTATACATGAGGATTGATATATCTTTATATTTATAAGGCTCAGTTCTGTTGTGGAAATAGTTACTACTCAAGGAATATTATTAAAGTTATTTTACAGAATCATGCTATATATTACATCTCAAATCTTTACTTGGAAGAAAAATATGTGTTTGGAGACATGTTCCAGTTATCCAAGATTGTAGAATAGGTTCAATACAGTTGCGATAAACTTCTTGACTACTCTTGCTTGTCAGTTTATAAGCGGGCTTTTATAATACATTTATTGGGATTTTCAATATACATGTATACCATGCATTAAAAGAGTCACCATGTTAAAATCGATAGGGAGGCCAAGTGATTTGTCGGCCCTCTCATCTGTATCAACTGAACATATAAGCTATGGTTGGCTGGGTGGTTTCACGACACTGTTGCCTGTGGGAAGCAGGGCAGCAAATTGTGCGGGAGCGGGGACCGATGCTCGCAGGAGGCAACAGAAGAAATTAAGGAAACTATGCCTTCATGATAAAAAATAAAAAAAGAGCTGATTGAGGAAACTTTGAGCTTCAAAAACTTCTCCTGAGGGAAAAATAATAATTTTATGCCCTGATGGGAAGTATGCAAAGAGGAGGTAAGGGCATACCTGTCAAGTCTCCTGATTTAGGCGGGAGTCTCCTGATTTTTGGTAGTCCTCCAGCCCTCTCGATTGGGTTTTCATTTTGAGCCAAATCTCCCACTTTTTGAAAAATTCTACCGCATTGTCCTGCTATATCATGAAAATTTCCTATAGGTGGCAAAGCGTATTGTAGTTATACAGAAAAAATGGTAGAAATGTTTTAAAAACTATATTTTGTATCCAGTCAGTCTGAGTCAGTCCTATGTGCACTAGTGAGACCTTTTTTTAAAGCTGTTCAAACAGTTTCGGCGTATACCTTTTTGGCCTTATATGTCAGTTGTCCATTAATGTTACTCTTTACAGAAGTCTCCTGCATCAGATTTTAAGAATGTTGACAGGTATGGGAGGTTTTCGTGACCATGTACATGTTGAAAATCTAGATATTCACAAGCCCCCTTTGTCAAGCAGTTCTGGCACTGGCCTTGAAAAGCAGAGGTCCTGCATTTAACTCTAAAGAAGCATTTATCTTTGCTTTAATCTTAAACTGTGAAAATATTTAGTCTGTTATTTGTAGACATGCGGTTGACAAAGAATTAGCAACATTCCATACTCTACTCAGTTAAGCCCATAATATACAAGCAAGACGCAGCTAGCGTGTGGTTTGATTTTAGCCTCTTGCTAACCAGACGCTAGCAAGTTAAAATAATTTGAACCTTAGCATCTTCGTTAGCGTCTAGCTAGACGCTAGCTTGCGTCTTGCTAGTATATCATGGGCATCAAATGGTGTACTTATGATAGTGCTCAATATCAACCCTTACAATTTAGCTTACGGTATTATCAAGAATAAGCTTATTATTGTTTGTAATACCATATGGTAGATGTCTGAGTATTTCTTACAACTGAAATCTATCCCAAGTTGCCATTTTGATTGCCACATTGTTAACTGCTCATTATCACCCATTCCCTTGTGTGTTTTTGTGTTGCAGTCGGTTTTCAGTGTTTGCTAAATCTGGAGGAGAAGCTTTCCTACTCGGTGCCACAAATAATAAGAGACATGTTCCACCCAACTCAGAGGTCAGAATAGTGGTAAGTATGCAGTCTTTTTGTCTGAGTCATAGATTTACAGGGGAGATACCAGACTCGCCGCCATTTTTATTCTGTCATGGAGACAAAATTGGGGGGGGGGGAGTATTCGTGTTTTTTTCTGATGATGTGTCGCATCTTGTTCATAAAGCGAAAATATTGAAAATGCGCACATACGGTTTGCGTGTAATTTAGCATATCATTCATGTTAAGTATTATTTGAGCAGTTTGTCTCAATGCGCATTCAAATCTCAGCACTCTAACTAAATGGGCTAGAACTTGTATTATTCCCCTGATCTCCCCTCCCGCAGACCCAGCAATGAGTCCGAGCAGTGCGCTGCCCCGGCGAAAGGTTGACTGGGATTTTAGATTGATTCAGAGAGTACCAGACATGGTATACACTATATTGAACAGTATTGACAGCCTGAAACAAGGGCTATAGATGGGCCAGCACAAAGTCCAGTATCTCCCCTGTAAATCTATGGTTCAAGCACATGTGTTAAATTTGTAGTTTTTTATGGGTATTTGTAGCCAACACTTGTTCAAAGTAATGCCATGAACCACATGATGAATAATGTGGAACAGTTGTTGGGGAAATGAATCGGATTATGAGGTCATTTTGTATGAAAGACAGCTCGTTTGTACACTTGTATTTGGAGCTTTGTTGGTCAGAAGCTAGTGAAACCCTTACAAGAGCATGTATAATGTTGAGATTAAGGTAAGCAGGTAATCTTAAGGGGCGCACCATTTGATTCTCAGGGGGGGGCATGGAAGATGAGTTAGAAAAAAAAACCTTTGCCCTACTACTTCAAATCAAAGAAAAACATAAAAAATGTAATAAAAAAAACTTTGCCGCCAAAGGCGGCGAAAAAAAAAATGTCGCCGCCTTCGGCGGCTAAAAAAAAAAACTTGACTAGACTCCAACTTCCATGCCCCCCCCCTGAAAATCAAATGGTGCGCCCCTAAAGCAATATTAATTATAGTCGCGTGAAGAAAACCTTTTCACTTTTATGCGTCTTGTACGCTGAGGTTAAAGTTCAAATGCAACTCACGCGATACTCGTGAGCTCGCATGATTTGACAGTTCTGTTGCTGTGTGACTTGATGATTGATTTGATTGGAGTGTTGTTCACATAGGGTGCGATTTGGTCCCGCCCAGAATGAAAAGGTTTGTTTCAGATGACTATAAAGTAGCTAGTTTTGTTGATAAACATCAATATATACAAAACAGTAACACAAGTATATAAGTTGTTGGGCGATCTAATGAGAATTACATTAACTTGATGATAATGGTAATGAAAGTTTAAAACATGGTATTTCTTAGAAATTTCAAACATATTTTCTTATTCGCTATTGAAGTGAGAATAATCCGATTTATTTTCCTGGCAACTGTTCCACACTATTCATGTGCCGCATAGCATTAAGCGGGAATTATGGGGATTTTCTTCATCCGCGAGAAAACATAATCCCAGTTACACGCGTGCCATTTATACTGATGCGCAAAGCACAAGTGCAACGCGTGGTGCGCCTCCTGCAGTTATGCTGTGTCCAGCTACGCACACGCTTATCTGTATCAATTCACGGTTTGAAGAGGCCTGCCTATTTGGTGTTGATCAAAGTATAACTGCGGTAACCCAAGATTAGATCACCTCCGATACCAATATTACTTGATCACCAAACCGTGTTACTTAGTCTTCTCTTGTGAAGAATCTGCAGCTCACTGTGAGCTGGTGTATAGTGGGAACAGTTGCTGGGTTTACCCAAACAATTATGTAGTCACTTTGACAGGGAATTGAATATGCCAGTGTAAGAAAATCCCAATCTGTTAATTATACTTATAAATGCATACAAATCTCTGAAAATGCTTTCAGATCACATCACTAAAATAGAATTTCCATGTCAATATCCTAATCATAGTGTCACATTTGACCTTGTTGTTGACTATTTTAGACCTTGTTATATAAATGTTATAGTACGTAGTTGCTGTATTTAAACAACCATTACAAGAAAACCCCAACTCTATGAGCTCCCCTCTGCAACTTTATACTAGAAAAATTATCTAACAATGTCTAGAAAAGTCAACTACAAGATCAAATGTGACACTATGATTGGGATGTAGACATGGAAATGCTTTTTAGTGATTTGAAAGCATTTTCAGAGATTTGTATGCGTTTATATTTTAGAGAACTTAACAGAAGGGAGCTATTGGGATTGGGGTTTTCTTGTACTGGCGTATTCAATTGTTACAGTTCTCTGAAAGTGTGCTTTAGATAAAATTTGCAAAAATTTCAATTTTCGGTGCTGAAGCATAGTGATTGTGGTGTTCAACAGCATTGAATAGAGAGACTATATGGCACACTACCATTCATCACAATGCAATTAATTTGGCTCATTTTTTTTCCACATCTCATTTTCCAAGGATGATTACTCAGTGTTGAATAAGTGATTGTCACAAATGAGGCGTTGTTGAGAGGAGGAAACAATGTCCTCACTGAGAAATACAACAATATGAGTGGTGCTCTGGCAAAATGAGCAGAAAGTCACGATTTTCAAAATTGAGTTTATGGCATATTTTAAGTCTCTATAATCTCAGCTTTGGAATGATATATAATATGTCATTCTTTTTTCTGCAATCTTCATTTAGATTTTGAAATACAAGGCAGTCCACTCAAAATCTGGCAGTAAGAAATTGTCGCAAATCGATTTTAAAGTTACTGATTGCTAAAGTGTATGATAGGAAAACGCGATCAATATCCCATGAATTAATGCACTTCCCGGCATAATTGACCTTCAAAACACGATACATAGTTTGACACTTATGCATTAATGCGTTTTATGTCAAAAACGAAATTTGATAGTTTCACCATATTTTTACTTTAACAGTCATTTATTCAAAATCTTCAATCGCAACTTTCCGCTCATTTTGCCAGAGCACCACTCATATGTCAAACTTTCCAAACTGTCTTTGTGGAGTGTGTAAAATAAAAATGCTCAAAGACAAGTTATAAAGAAATACAGTGGAAATCTAAAATTGCATGTCAATATTCTTGACACCCTGTATCTCTCTGAAGTGTTTCTATTCTGTCCATTTCTTGTCTGGGTGCTAGACTGATGAGAGACTTTGATATCTCACATATTTAAATGGGTACTCCAAAAAGAAGATATATGGACCTTCCCATCATACCTTGCGTCAAGTGGGATTTTTTCTACAGTATGTCATGACAGGTATTATTTTTGGTGGATTTAATTTGTGAACGCGTCAGTGGTAGCGATCATGCAGTTGTCTCTCACACGAACGTTCATTTTCAAGGTGAAAACAATCTACGTCTACGAATTACTGTCACAAATAACAGTGATAAATCATATCTGAAATGCAAAATTGGGATGAGATCTGCTAATTGTGCTATATCTAATGACTACTTGTACAAAAAAAAAAAAAAAAAACATTGGAAGCAAGGCATGATGGGAAGGTCTTGATATCTTCTTTTGGTACCCCATATCCTGATCTGAATGTGATTTACATAACTGATGTGTGATGTCTCTACAGTGCAGTGATGTCAAACATATCTTTCTTTACATGTTTCATAGATGACAGACTTGTCCATGTTACAAGACGCAGCTAGCGTCTGGTTTGATTTTAGCGTTACAAAGACGCTAAAGAGACGCTAACAAGTTAAAATATTTTAAGCTTTAGCATCTTCGTTAGCGTCTAGCTAGACGCTAGCTGTGTCTTGTAAGTATATCATGGGCATAATAGACACATTAATGCCACACTAATAAACCTCAACACAAATGTCTGATATCACTATATAGTACAGCAATGTGTAAAAGTAAAAAAGAATATGTTTCACATTTTTGGGGAGAGCCTCGACCTTGCTTGTGAGATGAATGGGAACTTACATAATATTACGATTGACGATTCAAAAACCACTGACCTTGCATGAAGTGAATACATCGTTATGTAATATACTGATTTAATTGACTGTCAAATCGAGGCCCTCCCCACAAATGGTGAACCCTGTAATAAGCAAATAGGCCTTCAAGATATTTTAATCTGTCTTAGGAATATTAAAGGTAAGACTTCAATTTCAAATACACATACAATGGCCTAGGATAGGTTCTGACTTTAATAGCAGTATAAAGGTAGGGTTAAAAATAAAAATGTAGGTTAAAAATGGCACTGCTAACTCTGATATGTAACTTTTTTCACATATTATTTAGAGAATAAAAGATAAGATTTATTGTTTTGCCTGTCAATTGTCCTCTATCATCTCATAATGTACGCCCATCCATTATGAGACGATAGAGGCAAAACAATAAATCGCCATCTTTTATTCTCATTCTTAGTCACAAATTTGAGTCATTTATAAACCAAAAACGATGTAAATTATTGCCAAAAACTATAAACATTATCATTGGAAAAATTTATACCCCTATTCAAACATGAAATATTCCAAACCCAGTAAAGCTGTTCGCGCCGGATGTGTTCGTATACCTGCATCGCGCCGTGATTTTGAAAGCGCGGCTCCACTGCGTTTCACGCTGAACGCACTGTCATCTATCGTCTCATAATGGATGGCCAGAATTCCTTATTAGGAAGTAAAATCGCGCACAGTGACTAAGAATTTCATATAAAGGGTGGGTTAAAAATAAAAGGCTGAGTTAAAAACAGCACTGGCAACAATGATATGCATCTTTCTTCATTTATTGCACAGATGAGATCGGAAAAAGATTAAAATATCTCTCTTACGTATTTAACAGGTATCCCACATCCTGCACTGACTCTGACTCACACCACTTTTCACTGTTAAAATGACCAAAAATGGCAGTCTTGACAGAAATAAGCTATATTTAGCATAAAGTCTAAATTATATAATTATTGTCATATTTGAAATGCGAGGAAATGTCTGGACATATTCTCGATTTTTTTCGGAATGGAATTGTATGCGTTGCAAAGATTATTTACCAGGGATTCTAATTTTTTTATTGCAACCTACGACCAACTTAATTTCCTATGAAAATTGGATAGATTCACCCCAAATTTATTGCTCGAGCTATGATTTACAAAAATATTGGTTACGGTGCAGTCAAGCCTAATATTTTAAAACTTATCAAGACCAATAGTCATCAATTTTTTAAATGCAAAGTATCCAAAATTATCAGAAAGTATGATAATTCTGTAAATAGATCTGATGGTGACCACAAAACAAAATCTGTCATTTGTACTATGGAAAATTTATACTTTGGGTCTCATAAAAAAATAGAAAAATATGGTGTGTAATGCACATTACTACTTTCGTATGCACATAAAAAAATAATGAGTTTACATACATTTAAAACTTACAAACTGAAAATATTCTATTCGATTACAAGGTAATAATGAGGTTATGAAAAATTGATAAGATACATATTAATGAGATTTGTACTTGTGGTGTATTTGTATATGGCCCATGAAATAGGCCATTTCTTTGGCAATGGAGGAGTAAATATTAAAACAAACATCGATTTATTCATATTGAATAGATAAGTTACTGTATGAATCTTTGATGATTTTAGGTCGTTTATTATAAAAAAATTAGGTTTCTGAACGTTTTTAATTATGCGGAAATACTTTCGAGCAAGAGTGTACCATGCCAATATAGAAATAGATTGTTGACAAATATACACCATATGCTAGAATATAAATAGCAATTTCAAGAGTCATAAACAACCTGTTCAAGCCAAGATTATTCTACTTTAAAACATCTTGGCCAAATCTCTTGCCAGCTAGGATTTTTTTTTAAATTGAATGAAAACTTGGCTTGAATTGGTTGTTTATGATTGTTTTTTGCTATTAGTGTACAGTATCAGTACTGGGTTTAATTTCACTAACATTACGATGCATCGTAGCTAACGAAGGGTTCAGCTCGTAACTACAACTAGACTTCACAAAGATGTAAAAACCCTTCGTAAGTGTTCACCGCATCGTAAGGTATATGAATTATGCTTTAGAAAAATAGAACCCGTTATTAACGTTGCGTGGGGTCAAGAGGTGGTTTTAGCTAACGATGGGTTTGGGTCTTACGATGGGTTAACGATGCATTTTAACGTTAGTGAAATCGACCCCTGGTCTCATATATACAATTGTGTATCATGATAGCTCTCTATTTGTGTTCCAGAGTTTATCTCATCTCATCTCCAACTCCCTTGGAATTACAATCAAACTTAGAATATAAGGATTCACACATTTTACAACCATAACTTTTCTATCGAAGTTTGAACAGTACACCAAACAGTCATAGGTCTATGCGAGTTCCTTAAATCTTGTTTAATAAGGTTATTTTTTATACAGTATCACTTTACTATTGCCTCCTATGTTAAAATTAGTGGCAATTATAAAACTCAAATAGGTCTTGAATTTGAATGATATTTCGAGGGTTGAGAGCCAGAATACAAATACGTCCTTTTGGTTCTTTTTTTCTTCGTGCAGATACGGCCTTCTGGCTCTCAACCCTCGATTTGTTCTTTTCCTGGACTTGTGAGTGCAGCCCATGAAAAGAAAATCAATTCTTTTATAATGTCTTTATATTCTGTCCTTTCTTTCTACCCTGTGGCCATCGCATTGTGGATTGAAAGGATGGTTTGCACTCATTTTTGGTATAACATGAATTATATTTTCTATTTATTCTGATAAATACATAATTGTCTTTATCATCTTAGATGAAAAATCCTGTCCCCTCTTTCTTCTCTGTGGCCATCGCATTGATGATGGAGAGGACAGTATGCACTTATTATTATTATTTGGAGTCTGGGACTTGACAGGCTTTTTGCTTATTTCTCACTCCTCCACAATGTTGTATTTACAGTTTAATGTTTAGTACATTACAATATAGATGTTTTTACTCTGTAACTTTGCATTTGTGAGAGAAATAAATTATGTTATGTTATGTTATGTTATGTTATGTTATGTTATGTTAGAGGATGTCTCTGTATTTAATTACCATATATAACAACAAGATGCGAAATATACTTTCATTTATTTGTACAGGAATCAGAAGAAGGTCCATTATGGGAAGATCCTGGCGGTGAATGGAGTTTTACATGTGAAATAACAAATCCAAAGAAGGAGAGTAAACTAAAAGGCATGAAGAGCTTCATTGCATATCAACTCACACCCTCTGTAAGTCTCACTTGTTTGATATCAATATAAATGTGGCCTTTTTTTTCTTCTTAATTTAACTTTCTATAGCTGAATTTATACTCGAAACACACCTTTCTTTAGCAAGCTTATGCTTTGACACTTGCGGCAGCCCCCGTGTTGTATTTTGATATTGATCAAATGCAAGATCAAAAATTGTAGTCCATATTCCCTTATTTTTTTTGTGTTTCATGTATGAATTCAGCTAAACTTTTTTGAGGATACACTGCATGGAAAAGACTTAGTAACTTTTAGGCTGGTTAGGAACATCGTGTCACTTGTGTCTTGTGTACCTGCAGCAAGCGAAGAATAATGGCCATTCAAAGTCATCACATGGCAGTACAGCTCAGTTCCATATTTTTCCAAAATGGATTGTTATAAAAGATATATTTATGAAGATTGCAATATGTTTGTATTACTGAAACAATGGGTTATGAATATAAATCTAAACACGAAACTTTCAAACCATTTTGATTCGTTCAGAATTTGTTATTAGGCATCGTTTACCATTACACGTTCTTTGCAG
Organism: Ophiothrix spiculata; assembly: GCA_000969725.1. Lineage (NCBI taxonomy): Eukaryota > Metazoa > Echinodermata > Ophiuroidea > Amphilepidida > Ophiotrichidae > Ophiothrix > Ophiothrix spiculata. The sequence goes on along the minus strand of JXSR01S012294.1, from coordinate 5,057 downwards.
TGAACCACGATAAGGGCATGTAGGCCCGTATACACAAAACTTAATCCAGGAATAACTTTATTCCTAGGTAAGTCATTATAATTGAAATATAAATAATCCACAGTCCTGGTTGACATTTCCAATGCCTGGAATAACTAGTCCATTGAATAATTTGATTCTTTTTTTGTGAATGCCAAATTATATCATCAATGGTTTCCCGTGCAAGTAGGCGTTTGTTTATGCTATATAAATAATCCACAGTCCTGGTTGACATTTCCAATGCCTGGAATAACTAGTCCATTGAATAATTTGATTCTTAATTTGTAAATTCAAAAAGGAAGCTATCACTAGTCCATTTAATAATTTGATTCTTAACTTGTAAATTAAAAAAGGATGTTATCACTGGATTAACTATAACGTTATAAAGTTATTCCCCTTTTGTGAATACGGGCCATATAGATTATATATTGGTAGACGTTGAGTGATTTACATACACCATTATTTAAATGAGCTGTACAGCAGTCTGTAACTTTGAGAAGCACAAGTTGGCATTTGCTGCAGCTACATCACATGACCAAGCAGCATGAGACTCGATAACCAGCAAAAGGTTCTTGATCTTGTATGGATCATTTTGTTACCAAAACCTGTTTCCTTTGTAGATTGTTGTTATATTTCTTTTCTTGCATGCTGTATTCTTTATTACGTAATGCATTTTTGTATAACATGTTCTACAGTTTTTCATGTTGTGGTATTTTTAGGCACAATAAAAATTCATTGGACAATTTAAACAAAAAATCATGTAGGGGTTGCATTTACAAACAATGGGGCCCTGTACTCGTGATTTTTGTTTATACTATCCAATAAATTATTGTTTGGCCTATAACGTTGATGCACCCATGACTTAATCTACATTGCAGTTGTGAATTTTTGCACAATTTAACCCTTTCACTCCTGAATTTCTTTTTCACAAAATGCTCTTTTTGGATGGAAAGCCACTCAGAGCGCCGTGCAGGGTATACACTTATGATAGCTGTAAATCATCAGGATTATTCTTTTTGACAAAATTAATGGTGATACTAGATACCTCTTTGTATCAGGCAGTTACAGGCCGATTTTCTTCGCTTTTTTTTTACAGATATTTTTATAGGTTACACTGGAAATTAATTCGGGCCAATCATGTACGCTTTTGCGAGCCGCTTCACAGTGGCTTTCCAGAGTGAAAGAGTTAACATAAATTATGTACAAACATTGTGAAGCACCATTTTAGACTATTGTGATGTTGTTGAATTAATGTAATTTGCTTTGACATGCGGTTTAACAAGTGCACCATGTTACATTGCTAATGTGGATTGACTGCACTATAAGGAAAGGCAATAATTTCTTGGACAATATAAACAAAAACTCATGGTAGGGGTTGCATTTACAAACAATGGGGCCCTGCACTCTGGATTTCTGTTTATGCAGTCCAATAAATTATTATTTGGCCTATAGACATAACACCAGTAGCAATGAGTGATCTCGTTATGTGCTTCATAGCATTAAATTTACCTCTTATTTTGCTTGAAATATTCAGCACTCAAGAAATAAGTTTAGTGGGATAGCAAAAAATCTTCGTTGGGTCAGGCCATTCCAGCTTTAAAGCATTTTCCTATATGGGTTGAATACTTCCCAAGTTGGGTCAGTATGATCATTTTGCATTCCTAAAGTCATGGGCAAATCACAAATATCTGCACATGTTTGGGAAAAATAAAATGTTTCTCTTCAATATTCAAGAAGATACATCTAACGTAGAAATCTAGACCAAAAATGAGACACTGCTGCATTTTAACAGTTTTTTAGATGCTTTGGGTCAACCGGTATATCACATAATGGTGTTGTAATTGTGTCTTCTCTCAGTTGCGTAGCCAGGGGTGGGCAAGGTGGGTGATTTGCCCACCTCTGAATTTTTTTTGAGAAATTTTGAAGACCTTTACTGGGAGAAAAATAAAGGGGGCAGGAAATTGCCGTTTCCCATAAATTTACGATAATTAGAGCTGAAAATTGCTAAAAATTAGGCGTTTTTTCTTGAAAAACCCAGCCGAGTCAGCCCCTTGGAACCCCTGTAAAGTCGCTCGATAAAATCCATTGGAGAAATCTTGGGTGGTTTGCTGGGTAGTTTGCCCACCCTTGGCCTGGCTACGTCACTGTGACTTCTCTTCTGCTATCAGTGGGCACCTATTAGTGGTGTAGACTCTTTAAGTATGTTCAGCAGTGACATATTCAAACATATGTTGGAAGTGTCGAATTCAGGTAATGTGTGAAAAACACATGGAACTTTCTACTTAACACTTAAACAGAGATTGTCATTTGCAATGCCCAGAATTGGGATTTATTACATTTTTAAGTAGGCCCAAATATTAAACATTCACCATTTTAAGTAGAACAACTCCTATTCAAAGGCTTATTAATCATTATAAACATGTTCCCTATAAAACATGCCCCTGAGGCACATTTATACCTTCGAAGTTGTAGATAAACAGCTGGTGAATCCACAGCCTTAGAAGTCCTCATTCAGTTTATTTAGAAAAAAAAATGCCCGGCCCAAAATTTTGATTTTCTGATTTGAGGGCAACACAACAAGTTATTTATTTGGCCTAAATGTTCTGCTACATTGTAGGAATGTATAAAGTGATACATCATGCCCCACATCCAGAATAACTACAAAAATA
>JXSR01S012292.1:175196-185916 GCA_000969725.1 Ophiothrix spiculata | reverse complement strand
GCCTATAATCTGTCAAAATTTGAAACCAGTCGAATTGTTCGAACATCATGAAATTATGAAGTTTCGGCGAAAAAGGGTCAACTTTTTCGAAGTAGTCTTTAGGCGTCATTTTGACCTTGATAATGGACGTGAAATCACTAATAAAGTTCCATGTATAAACTAAAGTCTCTATTCAATATGTACGCAAAACAATTGTGATATTCTAATAGGTGTAAGTAGGTTAAAACTTGCAGTAAACATGACATTCAGCCGAGCGAGACGTTTTTAGGGACTGTAGCCTTAATGATAACAAATTTCTGTTTTCTATTATACAAACGAAAATAACGTCTAATAATTATTGCTATATCAACCGCTCTTTCTCGTCTGACTGGTTAGTTAATCGGTTAGGCGTCGCGCTTGTAATACCACGGTCCAAGGTTCGAATCCTGTTTATTTTTTTCGCTGACTTATAAAATTATTAAACAATTTTGCCATTTTTTATTGAATTGATTACAGGAATCTCTCGTTGCCAGGATTTTTTCCGTAATTTTTCTGTTATAATTTTTACAGTAAAGCTTTTAAAATATGTGACCCGTCATATCGAAAGGTACCTTAAGGGTCCCAAAACGAAAATTGAGATTTAATTTCATCTAAAAGATTATATTTAAGCTTTAAAATGACACCTTGCTCTTGGTATATTGCCTGTTCGATTGCAAAATTACATCCAAATTGGTAAAATGCATCGATCTGATTCAGAAAACTAGAGTTCTGAGAAAATTGAGTTTAAAGTGTCTGTACTGTTAAAAAGATTTTTATCTCAGTTTTTAAAACTTTTGGATGTTGGAACCATATTGATAGAATACAATTCAAATGTAACGTTTCTGATGAAACTGGAAATTTGACCTTGGACGTGATTTTTGACTATACTCAGCTTCAATGACCCGTATCTTGGGTAATTTACTTTGCCGACCTTAAGGTACCTTATAACGGGTCACATATTATTCTACTTATAAAAACATAAATCGCAGAGAGGGGTCAACAACCTTTTTAGGAAGAAATAGAAATAAAGAGAAGATTTGTTAATTTGTCCTTTTCTTACACTTGTTGTTGTTATTACCAGGCCTGTTATCATTGAATACAAATACACATGCTGGTTAATGCACAACATATTCGTGAGGTAAGTAACATAATGCATACAAGATCTATTTTTTTTTTGACAAGTCTTCATTTTAAAGATAAAGCACACGACCATTTTAGGTGCTATTTCAAACATTCAGTCAAAAATAAGTATCAGTAATTAATTTTAGAACAGTAATTCAGTTCATAAAGAGAACATTATTTGGACAAATCATTTCAATCGAGATCACGCCAGCTTTTTCAATTCTTCCCAATAGCGCCCCCGCTCGTCGGGTTGAAAAAGGTCTAGCTTCATGGCGGATTGAAAGCTCCCCAAGGTGAGCATAATTTTATGTTGTGAGAGAAATAAACTGAATCATTTCATTAGTTTTCATCATGCAATGTCTACTTTTCTCTGAAAACTTAAAATTAACAGAAGGTGAAAATGCTAAAATTTACGTTAGCAGTTGTTTTTGGCCAATTTGAATAGGAAATTAACAAAAAAAAGTAAAAAAGTAAAAAACAGGCTCCAAAAGAATTGATAAATATGATTTATATGTACAATTTTATTAATGTTTTTACGGAAAAATATTTTTAGGTTTACAAAATGGCAACTACCTCCGTTTGGTGAGTTTCTCAAAAGGGATCTTCTCGTTCAAGTATCTGAGGCTGTAAGTATACAGGTTCCTTAAGAAAATCTCTTCCAAATATAAAAATAATTTATACTTTACTTGATTAGTTTAGATAGTGGAAGTTAATAAATAACGATAACCTTTGTGAAATAGCGCTGCTTTGAAATCCCCTATATCAAAATTACCGAGGATTTTTTTTTTCATAATTACATGATTCTTGTGTCTAACTCAAAGCAGGAATCTATTTCCCCTTTTTATTTGTCCATATAGGCCCAACGGAATGCTACCTATGATAAAAGCTAAGGTTTTTAGTTGAAAGAAATTTAGTGCATCCTACTAATTCATTGTGTATCGACGTAGGTTCCTTCCTGATGGAATTTAAAAGTATTGGTTATTCTTAAGATCTTTTGTGATATTCAAAAGCCATCATTTCGTGTGCCGTATGGGCAACTGCCCAGTTTTCTCTTTCAAAAGTTAGATTTCCATGTACAATACCTCCTTAAAATAATTTTCTTACTTCATAATATTTTCCGGATATTGTCGATGATGAATCCATGATTCGTGATTTTTCCCTCCTAAGTTCCTCTACTTTAATGATTTACGCGCTGCGCCCAGTGTTTAACCCTGTCAATAATTTGTAACTTTATACAGCAATGCAACAGATCATGCAGAATGGAAAACGAACTGATTCAGGATATGACAAACGGTAACCTGACGCCTTACTGCCGGCATTTAGAGATTGATGGGGGAGCAAGGAAAAGCCAGTCTGTGAAACTTAGTTAAGTGCTGCTCAAAATTTACATGACATATTATCCATGTCATTGAGGTAACGTGAACGCATTACACCCAGTTTTAGCTAAAGAGCTAAATAACATAACAAAGATGTTTTTCTTATTTAAGAATTTTTTGTAACGTTTTGGTCTCAACTTAAAAAATGTGATCATATCTAACTCAAAGTAGGAATCTATTCGCCTTTTTATTTGTCTATATAGGCCCAACGGAATCTTTTATCACTTGACAAAATACGAAAATACAAGTAGCATGCTACCTTTAATAAAAGCTTAGCTTTTTACATGAATGAAATTTAGTGCATCTTACTAATTTATTTTGTATCTTATGACCTTTTGTGATATTTCAAAAGCCACCATTTCGAGTGCCGTATGTACAACTGCTCAGGTATTTCTTATATGTTAGATTTCCTTTAACCAATACTTCCTTGAATATAATTTCCTCATTTCATTATATTTACTGGATATTGTCGATGATGAATCCATGATTCGTGATTTTTCCCTCCTAAGTTCCTCTACCTTAATGATTTATGTGCAGCGCCCAGTGTTTAACCTTGTCGATAACTTGTAACTTTATACAGCAATGCAACAGATCAGGCAGAATGGTAAACGAACAGATTCAGGATATGACAAACGGTAACCTGATGCCTTACTGACGGCATTTAGAGATTGATGGGGGAGCAAGGAAAAGCCAGTCTGTAAAACATAGTTAAGTGATGCTCCAATTTACATTACATATTATCCATGTCGTAGAGATAACGTGAACGAATTACACACACTTTTAGCTTAAGAACTGGTTTTAAATAACATATTATAAACACAAATAATATTTCTTATTTAAGAATTGTTGGTAAACAAACAAAAAGGGATATTGTGATTTTTGAGCAAGTTTATAAGGTACAGGTAGTATGTTTAGGTTTAGGTTTATTAAGACTGATTACATCGCGGCCAATTCCGAATTGCATAATACAGTGAGCTCAAAAATACAAGAACAAACAGCATATAAATATAACAAGCTAACATGACAAAAAAGCAGCAAAATGCGGCAAACGGCTGAGAAACACGCAACAAAATGAGACAAGAAAAAAAAAATGCCACCAACTGAATAACGTTTTCGGATTAGCAAGCCTTCAGACTAGTGAGCTGTCGGACTAGCGAGTCGTCGGACTGGCGAGCGGACCCCTCCAAAACTATAAACGGTATGTTCTCGTCACTTCTTTTTTCATGGAATACGAAATATAAACTGGAACACCACTTATTTTCTTCTGAACTTCACCCTGGATGAGTTTCTCATTCCCCAATCAATCTCTCCATGCCGGCAGTAAGGCATCGGTTTACCGTTTGTCATATCCTGAATCTGTTTGTTCTCACGTGCTACCTGATCTGTTGAATAGCTGTATCACGTTATATCTTGGTATCCAGAGTAAACACTGGGCACTCACATAAATCATTAAGATAGAGGAATCTAAAATAGTAAAGTCACAAAATCAACTTATTTTATCATTGAAAATGTCAACTGCTCATTATGTCTATTTATCCCATTATAAAATTGCATTATCCTGCTTTTTATCGAAAGTATCATTCATTACATAGTGTTCATTGCCAAGTTTCTCCATTATGTCTATTCACCCCAACATAAAATGGTATATTATCCTGTTTTTATCGAAAGTATCATTCAATACCTAGTCTTCAGCCAAGTTTCTCCTAATGGAGAAACTTGGCAATGAACACTAGGTATTAGAGTGAAAAAAAACCTAACAAGATAAACAAATCTGTATATATATAGTGTCCAGTAATCATGGCAAATAGCAGGTCGATTTTACAAGTGTTAAATACGGTTAATGCAGTGACTGGAACTTCATCAGAAAATGAAACTGCCTCCGCCAATACGCAGTGTGCTAGCACCAGTAGACCTACTTTCCGCGCCTCATTACAATGGTAATAATAATAAATGCATACAACTGAGCAGCTCGTTGTGCATATTTGACAAGAAATGCGATACCGTCCATCGCTAAAATTGATTTTCTTAGACGTTCTACACGTGAAAGACGTTTAAAATCTAAGACGTTTAAGAATACATCTTGAGCACTTAAGAATACGCCTAAGACGTTTAAGATTAAGCCTTAGACGTCTAACAATACGTTTTGCACGTTTTAAAACACGTCTTGGACGTCCAAGACCGTGTCTTAAACGTCCAAAACGTGCTTTGAACGTTTAAGGTAACACGTATAATTGACTTGGACGTTTTTTGGCGCAAGCTGCTATCCATACAAAATCAGGTATATCATAGATTGAAAGAAAATGTTTCGACATATTAAATCGCCTACCGTCATATTAGAAAAAAAGTTTGCTAAGTTGTACTTATATCATCACCATTGAACAAAGATGATTCCTTTCTTCTAGAAAAGTCGTACATTTGCATCTTTTGAATCGTTTGTGTAAGCCTCGACTTTAAATCAATGTCCCAAAAATCTTCATTGGGTGAGATAGAATCTTTAGTGGTAATGCATGAATATTTCATGCAACCTTGTTTTGTGTTAATGTCTGATTTTGTATTCATTTATAAAGCCACAGATATTCACATCGACTGCTAAAAGTGAGTAGAATGTCTGTTTCGGCTTACTCAAATAAAAAATAAAAATAAAATAAAATTGATGCTTCAATGAAATATCCCTCTATTGTTCGTCACTTGCTGAAATTTCTGACCAAAACTTAATGATAATTTTTTGTTGAACATTTCTCCCACAGTTAAAATAATGAAACTATTAACTTACAAGGATAATGACCTTAAACGTTAATACATAGTCATAATTTCTGTATGCGAAAATGATGAGAAACGATGCATTGCAGACATTTTACTCATCCAAAAACTGGTTGCGGAAAAACATCATTTCTCATAAATGCTGCCGTGTCTCATCAATTGTACACATTTCCTCATCAAAAACCCGCCTAGTGAACAATAACAGTGTTACTGTAGTGGTATTTATTTTAATCAAAGATGGCCTCTTCACGTCATGTCTTGCATGTTATCACATGTTGACCATGATGTCAACTCTCGCGTTAAGTAGCACCTCGAGGAACAAAGGTTGACTTTGGTAGAATGGCAAAGAACGCAATTTGCTGTTTGACTGAAGTTTTAATAATGTATGTGACATGAAAACAACAGACGACTTAGTAGTAATATAAAACAACAAGTGCGGTCTTTGCTGTGTTACCTTATTGCTTTTTTAAATATTCCCGTTGATAACAAGGATTCAAAACTAGAGTGGTACAGATGTCATCTTATCAGTCTTAATATCGTCTTGTTGATATAAATTTCATTCATTGTTTAATGCACTCTTGGTAATACACTTCGTAATGATCTGAACTTCTCTAAAACAGTTGGACAGTTTTAAGAGACATCTTTTTCATTTATTTTAGACACTTTTTTGATAATTGTATGTACATTAAGCTGAGAACTTCTTCTGTCACCCCGTCAGGTTTGAACCTTGTTAATATAACAAAAGGATATTAACACTTAAGTGGAGGGGGGTTCCTAGGGGCCCTACCACAGGTTATATCAGGCTTTTATACCATATCATAAACTGTGTATTGTACGTATTGTACATATATACCTTTCCAAGAATATATTAGCTGAGGTAGGAAAATGATTTTATGCCAATTAATTGTTTTCAAAAGTCTGATATAAAAAATAATAATAATACTATTGAATGGCTTACATGTATTTTCGGGTGATACAAGAAAACATTGGACTCGCTGAAAATATTGCACTCGTCTGCGACTCGTGCGATATTTCTTAAAAACGTACAATATTTTTTTTTTATCACCCTCAAAGACATTCAATATGATATAAATATTTTTGCCAAATATCTCAAATGCTATCTATGTTTCTTTGTGTTCAGGAAGAAATACGTAGAGTAGAAATTAATAGAAAAAAGTATATTTGTCCTTTTTCTAACATCGTTTGTTATTAATATTGCTAGGGCTGTTATCATTGAATACATTTACTCATGCTGGCTGGTTAATGCACAAAATATTCAAGAGCTGTGGCGGTGGAAGGTTAACATTTTACGATAATTTCTGTGAAATTGCGCTGCTATGACAACCCCTATATCAAAATTACCGATGTCATAATTACATGATTCTTGTATATCTTACTCAAAGCAGGAATCTAGATTCCCCTTTTTATTTGTCTATATAGACCCAACGAAATCTTTTATAACTTTACGAAAATACGAACATACAAGAAGCATGCTACCTATAATAAAAGCTTAGGTTTTTACTTGCATGAAATCTAGTTCATCCTTGACCCGCTTGTTAGCAAGGAATATAAGACGAGCACAGTGGTTTTGTATCTTTTGAAATTTCTTGATGTTTTTAGCAGTGATGTTAATAAGCAAAGAGTTACAATAGTCCAATCTTGATGTTACCAGAGCACGAACTGCTTGATTACAGGTGTCTCTGTCTATGAAACGTCGAATTCTGGCAATATTTCGAAGATGGTAATTCGTAGAGCTGAATATGGATGCTACATGAGATGTCAGACTCAAGAAATACCCCAAGATTCCTAACTGAAGATGATGGAAAGATAGTTGTGCCATCCAGATTCAAAGACACATCCGAAAGAGTTTTCAAATAAGCTGAAGTTTATTTGCATTCATCCAGCTCTTTAGCTGGGCAATACAAGCTTGTAGTTTAAAGGTGGCAACTGCAGCATCACCTGGCAATTTTGGGTCAAACTCAACATATAGTTGCGAGTCATCCGCATAAAGATGATAGTTGATGATGTAGCGGCGGATGATGGCACCCATTGGTACCTTACTTTTGACCAACTTTGTAACCTGATTTTCACAATGTTACCAATGACTTAACCGGTAGTGTCGTATATCAACTTAAAGCTTGGGTCGAGCCCTTTCAAAAAATATGTATTATTTTGAACTGGTTGCCATGGTAACGCCTTAAGGCCTTTGATTGGCTAAACACGAGAACGAACGGAACTAAAGAACGCAATGTCGCATGTACACCAAACTTGGGTGAAGGGTGTATGAGAACAATACGGAGAAAACCATGTTTCCGGATTTTTTATTTGGTTGCCATGGTAACCAGGAGTCGACCAATCAGGTAATTTTGCACCGTAATTCAAATTTGGAAATGAAAATCAAAAATCGGGAAACATGGTTTTCTAGCCCTATTTGTTCTTATTATTCATGCAAAAAATCATGAGCCTGCCATATTTCGTTTTTGAGTTACGCTTGTTTTCGTATCGCATGTTTGCGATTTTTCGACTTTCGAGATATAGGCCTTTAAACATTGGCAAAAATAAAATTTAAAAAAAATAATAAATAAGATACTCAGGCTATAAGTAACTATTATACTATGAAAGATAATAAATTAACACACATTTTGAGCCTATTTTGGTCAAAATCGGATGTAATATAGCGGAGTAATGGATTTTTTAAAAATAGCATGTTTAAATATAGCCGAGTGAGATAAAATAAACAAATACATAAGAAAATGACAAACACCAACATTTTGGTTGCATATGATTCTTAATGCATTGTCTTAATAAAATAATTGATTTATTTTATGGGAAAATGTTATTATTTTATTACAACTTATTTTAATAAAAATACTCAAAGTTACAGGGTGAGCGTCTTCTGTATACAAATGTATAAGAAAATCGTCCAGAAATTTGTGATTTCCGTTCTTAAAATTGCCATAACTTCGGAACAGAATGTCCGTTTGACCTCAAATAAAAAGCATTATAAAGTAGAGATTCTGTAGTTTTTCCTTGTGCTAATATCTCATGTTTCTGATCTAGCGAATTGGTTGGTCAAAAGTAAGGTAGACCCCCCCCCCCCCTTAACCGCATACATTGGTTGATTCCATTTAGTGTAATTCCTGAATCCGGTCATTTATTTCTTTAAATGGACACAACTCTAATAATATTCGGTCAATAGTTGTGAATGAGGTAATTATGTATGAAGAATTATTGCCAGATTTTGGTTGCACAATTGTTTTAAAATTATCATGTAGCTTGAAACAAATTATTGTGTTATCCTCAGGGGGGGGTAAGTTATAGTTTTGTCGTAGTTTACTTCGTAAGAGCAATGTCAATAAAGTAATGAAGGAAAACAAGATGATGAGATGGTAATGACTACGTCGGATTTTAAATTGATAATCAACTGCTTTTAAAGGCAATTAGATAAGAGATGAAATAGTATGTTAAGATAAATTTAAATACAAAATTTAAATAATAAATTAAGTGTATGTTCTATTATCTTTTTTTTTTTCGAATTCGGACTAGTGAACTCTTTTAAAAATTCGAACTAGCAAGTTGGTTAAACAAATTCCAACTAGCGAGCTGTTTCTAAAATTCGGACTGATGAGCCTATATTTATATTCGGACTAGCGACCCTTCGGACTGGCGAGCTGTTTTTCAGACTAGCGAGTCCTTTTCAAGATTAAATTTTTTATAACTCAACAACGTGTTCGGACTAGCGATTCAACATTTTTCACCAGCTATCCATGATGTTATATAATTCAGCTTAATCTATGATGGGGTAAACAGATTGACATATGAAATTGCTCATGCTAAATCATTTTATTTTGTTTTTCATTATGGGATTAACCTGGTTGGTGTAGTAACCTGGATGGCTTAGGTCTTGTATCAATAGGCTGTTGCCCTGTGGCGTGTGCCCTTGCTTCATGTTTCATTGTCCCGATTTGTCACTCGCCACACAGACAATAAACCTTTGTTTTGAGTGGCTGTATTAATTTACCTTGTGTACGGCAGATGCTCCAAACGTGGCGACTGGGGACACAGAACAAGGGCCCATGCCATAGGGGAACAACCTATGGATACAATGCCTTATGTATAATATGTCGAATTACTAACTGATAATTTGTTTAAAATTGTTGATACATGTATGATTAGAATTTTGAGCTTTGCTTTCCGCCACTCCCAACACAATTGTACAGTTTACTCTTAGCCCTTACTTCGTGAGAAAAGAAATCAGTAATTCTAATCTCAACAACAAGATTAATAAAAAACAATAAAGTGACACAGCAAAGACCGCACTTAGCGAGCCTTCGCACTAGCAAGCTGTCGGACTAGCGAGTTGCGGGACTGGCGAGCGGACCCCTCAAAAACTATAAACGGGTGTAGTATGTTCCCGTCACCTCTATTTCATGTATGATATGAAAGGTAAACTGGAACAGCACTTATGTTCTTCTTAACTTCACCCAGGCTGAGTTTCCCAATCAATCTCTCCATGCCGGCAGTAAGGCATCAGTTTACCGTTTGTCATATCCTGAATCTGTTTGTTCTCACGTGCTACCTGATCTGTTGCATGACTGTATCACGTTACATCTTGGTATCCAGGATAAAAACTGGGCACTCACATAAATCTTTACGATGGAGGCATCTAAGATGGTTAAGTCACAAAACCAACTTATTTTATCATTGGAAATTTTAAGTCCTCATTATGTCTATTTATTTATCCCATTATAAAATTGCATTATCCTGCTTTTTATCGAAAGTATCATTCATTACATAGTGTTCATTGCCAAGTTTCTCCATTATGTCTATTCACCCCATCATAAAATGGTATATTATCATGTTTTTATCGAAAGTATCAGTCAATACCTACTGTTCATTGCCAAGTTTCTTCTAATGGAGAAACTTGGCAATGAACACTAGGTATTAGAGTGAAAAAAAAAACCTAATAAGATTAACAAATCTGTATATATAGTGTCCAGTACTTTAAAATTAATCAATCAATCAATGATACAAGTACTTGCATAAACATGCATAACCCATGAAGGAGTCTATTCGTACAGGGGACCCACGGTAGAGTAGAGTAGAGTAGAGTAAAGTTTCTTGCCCAAGGAAACAAGGAGACGAAAACCGCGCGGCCCGGGGCTCGAACCCACAATCTCTGTATTACGAGACCCGTGCTCTAACCGCTCGGCCACGAATGTTTTAAAATGTTTTTTAGTGACATTTGTTTTGTTGTATTTCAAGTAACCTTCTTATCTGTTGATCATTCACTACATAAAGACACATTAATCAAGTACATTTCAGCAAAGTATAATGGAAATCGCATGTTTGTTTCAAATGTATTCATCCGGGATAGTAGTAAGTCACGGGGAAGTGGGTTGGCGCAGCGGTACACTCTTAGAAGGCCGGGATCAAATATACGA
>JXSR01S012292.1:104067-125861 GCA_000969725.1 Ophiothrix spiculata | reverse complement strand
GATAATCGCGGAAAGAAGAAGAAGGAGGAGGAGGAATTATTTTGGATTTTCTATAATAGACCTATATAGTAACATCAAGAGTAACATAAGATACCCTACCGGAATGATATTTTTTACTTTAATAGTATTTCCAAGCTCTTCCACATTTCAGTGGCTGTTGCTAACATTACTCATTGTAATTCCTTGATAAGTTTTACCCAGAATTTGGTGAAATTTTAACAAGATCAGATATTCATACTACACAAACTTTGAGCTTCTTGAAAAAGTCGCCACTGTGTCACCATCTAACATATTTATCTCACTCTTTTGAAAGAGGTTTCGGGAAAGCACTCTTTTGAAAGAGGTTTCGGTAAGTGAAAAGTCAAGGCTTATATGTAATCTACTGTATAGAGTACAAAGAGCAACAATTCTAAATTTATGCCATTTCTAAGTAGAGATAATATTATTCCCAGATAAAATATTCCCATGCCATTTTGATCGAAGAGATCCAATAACATCATTTATCAAAGAAGACTGTTTAACATCAACAGTGTTATTTCAGTGGACAACTGCATGAGCTACTTGACTTTTAACATGACATTTCTAGGCCGTCGGCACTGCTCAACATAAAAATTATGGATTTTATTGTGTAAGTTAAGGAGATGATAGTGACATAAGAATTGCTTCATTTGACGTCTCATATTCTTATTAAGTATTTTGTCAATCACAAAGTGTATGTACAATATTTTGATTTGGCAGTCAGGTACAACATCGGGTACTTGGTGGAGAGTTGATATTAAAACTCACACTCAAGTCTAATGTTTGCAGTAGAGTTTATAATCCAAAACTTATTCAAGTTAAAATATTAACAGGTGTGATATACTTTGGCGTCTGGCCTTCATATCGTCCAGCGGACGGCACATTTTCAAAACTGAGAGTCCAATGGGTGCGAAGTTCTACGTTCCAGCGTTCTAGATTTTGTAGGATACCTAATACGATGGACACTGTCACAGGGCGATTCAGATACATTACTATGATTGGAGAGTTAAGTCTCTGTTTAGGCTCTGTCAGACATCACCGCATAGAGCAAAACGTACGAATAACGTTCAACAGTTTCACATATTGAACGTGTGCTAAACGGACCACCACCGTATGAATATCGAATTAAACGTATACATAACGTATGGATAACGTAATGAACGTACTTGTAACGAACACACGACGAACAACAATGCATAATACAGAACAATAGTGGGATAAGATAAGTTAGGCATACGTGATGCTCTATATTGGTAATGTGTGACAGAGCCTTTAGTGATACCATATCCCTGTTCCATCAAGTGAAACAACGCCAACTGAAATTTCTAGACCACATCTTAACGGATGTTTAATGATGAGCCTGTCAGAAGATATGATCTGTATGTTCCTCTTACCTTAACTACGTATGCACAACGATTACTCGGGGATAATGAAGGTGTAATGCAAGTCGATCAATTGCTGTATTTACTGATAATCATGATAATCGCGGAAAGAAGAAGAAGGAGGAGGAGGAGGAGGAACTGTTGCTTCAAATAAACGACGCATAACTGTTGCTTCAAATAAAACGACGCATACATTATCATCATTGTAATTGCTAATACACTAACAGATCTGGTGTAATTTCCTAAACCCCTAAAACTTGTAAATTGGAGTAGCGCTGAACTTAATAAAGTCTCCCAGGTTGTATTTTCTTACTCAATTGATCAATCTATAAAATGCAAACACCGTTTGCTATATCCTGAGAATTTGTTTAAACTCACATGGTACATGATATATTTCCTAGCTGTATAACGTTACATACATAAACTAGGTATCCAAGTCAAACACCGGAACATACAGATGCATCATGAAGATTGAGGAGTCTAGAAGCTTAAGTCACGACATGAGAACAATTCTGACATCATCGATATATGTTAGAGGCGTTTTTACTCCTCAAAATGTAATGGCATCTATGATAGAGGAGAGGATGTCTTGCGAGCGATTCAGCTTTTCATACACAACTTGGTTCTCTCTACACCTTACCATTTTTTGCACAAAGTACAGCTTTGGTGAGCATTGTTCAAACTATTCAAATCCGCATAGGTTTATGTGCTTTTCGACAATCCCTCTAAGCCTATTGTTACGGAAATTCCTCATTATTGGTCGATTAAAGATCAAAATATATTCGGTCAGAGTTTAAATCAAAATATGAATGACCTTGAATAGTTAGAAGAAACTTCTGACAAAATGTGATGAAAAAAAAAATAGTTCCCAGTTTTAAATAATTTGCATTATGGTTAAAATGTTAGAACATTTGAAAAAAAAATAATGAAAAATAATAGAAATTCAGTTCAAGTTGAGTAATTTTCACTATAGTAAATATTTAACACCATTATGAATAAAAATGTCTTTAAAATGGCGAAGAACATTTTGTCGTATGACTTTTACATTACTTCAAACAAATATAACATGAAATATAACATTATTTTATAATATAAAGAAAACTACTGGGTGTATCAAAATTCTTTGTACCCAGAGGTGTTTTATTTTCAAAAAAATATTAAAAATAGAAAGAGTTTCTTAATTTGAAAATTTTTGTTATAAGTGAGTACCAAAATATCTCAGCTTTAAAATCTGAAAGTTTCAAGACAATTGAATACTATTTCCAAGAGTTATAGTCATTTATTGGATTATTACAGATTTGTACAAATAGGCCTACCATACACACTAACCTTTGTCTAACGATGCTATAGTTCCTGCACATGGTGTTCAAAAAGGGTGGTTAATGTTCCCGTATATCTTCGATATTGACAACCAAAAAGTGGGCTTATTTAGTACCATAGTATAGCTAAGAGTCTATTCTATTCATTCATGACAAAATAATAACAATCGATCAAGATGTTACGTATTTATGACGTCATAAGATTTTAGATTTTTCGAAAAAAATGTGAAAAATCAAAATTTTGCTATAACTTTCTAAATATCTGAGTTTCATGGTTGTTTTTGCTTCTACAGAATAACGATGACACTTTTAACATTTCTTGTAAGTTTCAGCTCAAGTGCATTTTGATATTTTTCAAAATGACAAATTGAAAATATCCGTAAGTCACAACCACAAACCTGCTCCACACCTGAACTTTGACGGATTATTTTACTCCCATCTGTTGAGGAATCCTCCGATATATTTTCATCAGAATGGCCGCGATGGATTAATTTTTAATTGCTATAATGTCCAGGGTCAGTTGTTTTTGCATTTGTATCAATTTATGACAGTGGCGTGCCCAGGATTTTTTGAGTGGGGGGGCACAACCATCAGTTTCCCCCGAATGACTAATAGCGGCAGAAGTGTAAAATGTGATATTTTTAGATTTTTTTCATAATGCGCGCGTAGCGCGCGAAAATTTTTTCAATTAACGCAAAACACGGTAAATTTTGACTGAATATTGACAGAATAACAGAAATTTCGCGCGAAGCGCGCAAAATTTTTGCTTTTTCATACTTAAATTATCAAAAACAAAGGGAAATTCAAGGTATTTTCTTCTCTTTCCCTTTAATTTTTTTCTCTCCTCCCCTTTCTTTTCTATCTTTTTTGTGTCAAGATGCCCGAATGGGCCGTTTCCCCCGACTGACTCATCAAACTGGGGGGGCACGTGCCCCCCCGGCCCCCCCTTTGGGCACGCCACTGATTTATGATGTATCCGTCAGGAGGGTTAAATCAATTTAATGCTCAAACACACGCAATCCGACAAAAACACTATCTTGCATGTAACTTTTAAAATGCAACATGCTATTGCCATGAAATAAAATTCTTAGACAAGTTAAAACTACACAAAAATTGAATATTTAAGTATTTTTATCAAAATTCATTCTCATCATTGTGAAAAATATTTCGAAAAGTATACAAGATCAGGGTACAAAGAATTTTGATACACCTTGTATGTCGAAATTTAAGTTTCAAACGCTCTAAAAGTATTCTGGGTTATTTAAAGAGGATGTTATTATTCGCAGAATATTGTGTGCAATGACGTTTGTTTTAATAAAAATGAGCCTCATCCCGTCATGTCTTGCATGTAATCACATGTTGACTTTGATGTCAAACAACTTCGACTCTTGCGTTAGTATCACCTCGAGGAACAAAAGATGACTTTCGTTACATGCCAGAGATCACTCATCAAAACGGGCTGAAGTTTTAATCATTCACATGACCGGAAAAAACACGCCACACCGGACAACTTAGACCAATATAGACAACAGGTGCAGCACCTGTACAGTTGTCCTATATTTCTTTTTTATCATTAGCATTTAATAAGACTGGAATGTCGGTTTAAGGCTACGAGGCTCGGTTACGAGAATGTCTTGTTAACTGCCAGGTTTGTCCACTATTACTATATTCCACAACCACATAAAGAATTGATTAAGGAGATTCCGCATCAAAACCAAATGAGTTCTTTTTATAGTTTTTAGGTTTGTGAGAAAAAATAAATTGTCTCAATAAGGCAGGAAATATATAGAAGATAACTTTCTTCGAAAATTTAACCGAATTGAAAGAAAACAAAAACTCGACGTAAACGTATAGTCAAATGATGCGTCCCTTACAGCATCCGATAGAAACGTTTAACTCTTTTCCCAAACAGATTTCATTGACTTTAATGGGTTAATTAATAATAATAATAATAATAATGTGAGATTTTTGAGCGCTCATAACAAAGAAGCCGCTGAGCGCTGTACATACTTGTAAACGAAACCTAAGAAATATACAATTTTTATACATACAATTGTTACAAACAGCTACAGAATCACATTCATAGGAGAAAAATTTGGAAAGTTATATAGGTAATTTCTCATGCAGTCACTGAAAATAGTCTTCAAAAAGCAGAGTCTTGAGAGTACGCTTGAACTGACTAGTAGTCATTATTGGAGCAGCGTTCCTGAATATTGCAGGCAGATTGTTCCAGAGTTTTGGTCCAGAAACTGCGAATGATCTTTGTCCATAGAAATTTGTTCTTGGACGCTGCGTGGGAAATCCGAAAAAGACTTGAGATGAGGATCTGAGAGTACGAGCTGGTTCATAGCGGCTGAGCAAATTAGCAAGATAGGCAGGAGAGTGATCGTGGAAAGACTTAAACACCAGAAGGAGGATCTTATATTCAATGCGCTTTGATATAGGCAGCCAATGGAGATCATGTAACACTGGAGTGATGTGATCTCTGCGTTTAGTCAGCGTGACAAGACGGGCTGACGCGTTTTGTAGTCTTTGGAGCTTTTGAAGGTCATTGACAGGAAGGCCCACAAGAAGAGAATTACAGCAGTCAAGGCGTGAAGTAATGAAGGCGTGTACTAGACGCTCAGTAGTAGCATTGTCGAGGTATTTTCTAATTTTGCCAAGCTTATAGATAAAAGCCCAGCCACTGCGACAAATTGCGTGTTTCTCCGGTATTATCCGTTTCGAAGCGTAGTGAAGAACATTACTGGTCATTGGGTTATTTTACGTTTGTAATTACTTCAAGGAATATACGACAATTTTTATGTAATGCTTAAATAATAATAATAATAAAGGCATCAAGCAGTTACACGTTTTTACATGCCTTTTATCATTACAAAATTATATCTAGGGAATGTTTCTCGAACCATGTAATTATGTTTCTTGTTTCTACTTTTCAATGAAAACAATTTTCCATTTTTGCCTATTTGAAAAAACTTGTATTTGCCGCATTTATCAAACAATAGGGTCACTCAAATAAATGTGGCGTTACAACTTCGTATAGCCCTAAATGACTCCAAGTAGTATCAATATAAACCAAAATATTCTGTTCCTAAGTACATGCACACACTCGGAAAAAACCCTCACATAAATTTGTTACAGAATTGCAAGACAGACCTATGTGCCCAAATGTCAATATTTAAAGCAATACTATAAAGTGTTAAAAATGAAGCGCACCCTGTCACCCATGACTTTTGATTTGTTGGGCTTAATGGGTTTGTTTTTGGTAGATATGAATACCCTCCAAACGGCATCTATGATAGAGGAGTGGATGTCAAATATGCTTACTTTTTCTGTTATGGCCATTTGTTGAATAAATTTCGGGATCCCGAATTTAATTCCACATGTATTAGTATAGGAAAGCATGCATGTGCTTTTTATCCATTTTTTGGTGGCAAAACAATTTTTTTCACAAAACACTCTTGAAAACGCTTTTAGATAGCCACATTCCTCCATTTTATGCTGTTTTTACTATAAACCATTTCTGATCAAAATGTTATAGTATTGCTTTAATAAGAAAAGCTTATTCCGATTATTCAATATTATCATCGCAGACATGAATACGCTTTGAATATGAAATACGCTGTTTTAGAGACAAAAAGCCAGAAAAGGGAAAAGGTACGATTGGTAACATAATCGGTTGTAATATTATGCTTGTATGGTAATTATATGAATACAAAATTCATAAATAATAGATCCTTGAAAATTAATAAATTGGAGATAAAAAACAAAATTAATATTTATTTATTTTGCCGATTTGTTCAAATGCAGCTATCAGTTGTCCTAAACGACTAAAAGATTGCAACAACTATTGTAAATTCATATTAACAAAATCACAAACGGAAAGCAAATTTAACTTTCAGTTTTCCCCTATTTTCAACCTATTGTGTAACAATTTTTGCCAGTTTATTTTCCTCTGTTATTTGCGTTTACACAGACTCTTCCGTGCAATGAATAATGAACGAAAACAAGACAAAAAACAAAACACAAGAAGAAATAGATTTACATGTTATATCAACATTGCGATCTTGATACAATTCTGTAATGTCAGATGGATGGTATTACGATGTTGATGTTGTTATCGACATTACCATCTATTACATCTGGGACACGTTCACATAAATAATGTATGAATATGTTTTATACAAAAACACAATTGTAGGTTTTGTTAAGTAACCAATACATTATCGAAGACTAAGATTCATAGTCTCATTTTTCAATGTTCAAAAATACAAATGTAATTTACTTACTTCTGCTTCATTAATATTTATTTGTTTAATAGTCAAATTATATAGAGCATATCCATGAAACTTATTATTTGAATTACCATGAGATATATTCATACTCTTTCATACTTTATATTACCTCTGAGGCTCATACATTAATTTCTTATAATATCCTGCTGTCATTATAAACTATGCATACAATTTGGGAAAGTAAAAAATATCAAATTAGGATTAAAACTGCTTCGTAGTTAAGAATAAAGATGTCGAGGTTGAATGGTACGCTTATCCGATTTGCTTGAAATGACAATTGAAATATATACAAAAGTTTAGCAAAATTTCAAAACATATTCACATTTTATTTCCTTGATACGGTGTTACGGCCCAAGTTCTTATGTATGTTCAGAAATTGTATTTTTATGCCCGGGGGGTACTTACATTCACAAAGTATACGTACATTGTATATGTGCCTTTCTTTTGGGGTGATTTTTCCAAGATTTTGCTATATATATATGGGTGCTTTTGAGAAAATTTGCAAAAAAACCCACCCAATTTGAGTAAAATTGTGTCCTTTTTTACATTAAAATTGGTTTATTGATGGATGGGTTTTTCAGCCGAAAATAGGTATTGAGATGGTCAGTTTTTCGGAGTCCGGCAGGCACATACCCGTACATTTTTTTTAAAGAACCCCGGGGTTTTATGGTAGAATAAATTCAGCATGTATTTATTCTACTTAATAATAAAACAATTAATTAAAAAAGTACCACTCCAAACAGAGATGAAGGATAATTGTGTTCCAAATCACATCATCAGGTTTTGATACAAACAATCATTCTGTCACTTATTCACAATTACGTGATACGTGAAATTTTAACAGACAGAAAACATACTTGAATTAGAAACGGGTATTTGAATTGGTATTGAAATACCATATCTAGAAAAGAAACAGTGAAATATTTCGTCATAACAATTCTCATTACTCTTGTCGCTTGAATTGACATTATCTATAATATAGGACCCCAAATAAAGAAGTAGTTATTCATTATGTCTAAGAACATACAAAGAGTGAAACCTTTTACCAAACGGCCTTTTACATGAAGATATTCGTTCCACACCAGATGCTTTTAAATTGGCGTTAGATAGTATACAGTATAGATAGGGATAATAGTTGATCGTGTTCACTTCAAGATAGAGTTGGTTACTTGCGCTATATTTGACACTGTTCCGTGATATCCCAAAATGGTGATGTGTAAACAGACTCAGAAAAACATCTAAAACGAATTTTAATTTTCCAACACTGTGATTTTTACTAGCATTACCTTCCTGTCTGCCTTTAACCATACTGTGACTGCTTCTAGTATTGCTTTCCTGACCGATATTGTACACTTCCTTATCCTCCTCTGGTAATTGCCATTTCCTTTTATCGGTGTATTGATCATGATTATTATACCGCAGAACAGAATATGAGAGCAGATCATGTAGATCTTCAAATCAAAGAACTGTTGACGTCATCCGACTCTCTTTCATGTTTCCAGGATTTAGACCAATCAATCACCATTTCCAATAGAGCTGGATTTTTGGTAGAGAATATATATGAAAGGAGCAACAAATCTGGTATTTGAGAGATTATACCTATCCTTGTTACTTGAAACACAGACTCAAAATCGCTCCGTACAGCATCGAGACATTAATTCACTTTGCTGTAAGTGAAGTCAGGCAAATCCTGTTTCGGTCTCTGAGTGATTGTTTTCTGGTTCAAATACATCTGATCCGTAATATGATTATTACATAGAGGCATTTGTTGGTGCAAATGTTGAGTTGTATCTTTATAATAGCACATTAAACTTATAAAATTCCACTTTCCAAATTATACTTATAATGAGATTTTTTCTTATCTCTGTAACTTTTGTAAGTTTGAATTCATCGTGAAAAATACAATAATAAGGTTTACTTTCTTCCTTGACGACGGTTTTTTGCTTTAATGAAAACAGCACCTATTGTTATATGTGATGGCGCACCCCGAAAGTGGGGACTTAACAGATGATATCAATTTGGATTTTATCATTTCATATGTTACAGCATTGTGTAAGCTTTAAAATGACACCTTACATATTGAAATTGATCAAGGCAATCAAATTATATAACTGAAAATTTGCTGAAAATTCTTATTATTTTCTCTATTTTTGGCGCCTGTTTTCACCAGTTTCTTGACAAGTGTTTTGTTGCAAAGTCCCCCTTATAGGGGTGAGTTATCACATATATACACCAATCTGAAAACAATTAGTGCGTTTGCATATTATAATCCGAATGAGAAACATTCATATATCTAATGAACCGAGAAATTATTCTTCTGAAACAATTTCAAAAAAAAAAAGCAAGTTGGTATTCAGTAATAACTACAAAATTATGAAAACTAGAAGTAAGCTATTGATAGTAAAGAGATAGTAAAAATGTAACAAGATATTGGGTAACTATGTGACCTGTTTTAAGAGGCTTGATGACTACTTGGATACAAGTACAAAGGTACAATCAAAGAGTAAAGAGCAATTGCCGATATGGTTTTATTGAGGCAATTTAGTTTGGGTTGAAAATAATCTAAGATATCAGAGGGAATAGCAGATCAGGTTACAATTTGTTATTTCCATGAAATGAAACAGTTAAAGAAAACATTCTAGATTCTAAATATATAATATTTCTGCCATGTACATTTGTCAATCTATATTATTTACAATGTTTATACCTGTGTTTAGATTATATCAAAAAACATATTTGAAATGATTTAGTATAAAGATATGATAATTGGGATAATAATTATATACTTTTCCTTCTCAACGTTTGAAGAAGCGCCCACGATATTTTTCTTGTTGTAAATTAAGATCTGAAAGCATGATAAGTACACTCATTTTAAAGGTTGTGTTATGTTTTATCTTTCTTTACGTTGGACTTTGATTCATCTACTAGAAGGTAATCCTGTCATGCACACCGCATATGGTGGTCATTTGACAAAGTCCATGTTGTAAATTTAAAGCAGGAATAAGCTGCCAAATCTGTTTGTGTCAAAGTCCGTTCAGGATAACACATGTCAGAATATCAAAGCCTGTGTAAAGTTTGAATATTTCATGAAACCTTATTGCAGTGTATCTTTTTCATCTGCTGTGCATTTATCAAGACACTTCTAGTGGTCACGGCACCTGCTATATGTCAACCCATATCATGAAATGCTTAAATTGAACAACAAAATTTAGTATTTAAATAGACGTCTTTTGCCGTTTCTTTGAATATGCATGGCTACAGTGGTCTTAGATACTGCAATTTGTAAGTGAAGTAAAAAGAAAACGGAAGAATATATTATCCTTATCAAAAAACAATGAAGTAGAATTACATCGATTGGGTATATTTATTACCACGAGACTCGGGTTGACGTAATAAAGTCTGATCCTAAACATAATAAATTTTATTTTTCAATCCTGGGAAATTCTAAACATGAAAATAGTAAGTGATTTTAAGCACTTTCCTCTTGTTTTCTCTCACTAGATAATGGGTGCTTTTTTTCAAAATCTCATCAATCTTTTGTCTGACATAAGCCATTAATCAATTGGGAGATGTGGTTTATGTTGCCACCATAGGGAATTGCAATGTTGTGGGCTGTTTGTGAAACAAATCTCAACGGTGATTTTTCAAAAGACAATCTTGGCGACATCTGATGGCCGGCAACAACGATGATGGTTTCACCAGTTGAACATACTGAATGTAAATGAATGATACCTCACTGCTTATTTGGTGATACATTGATTTCTTTAGAGACTTCCTCCCGATAATTTGGCAAATGTTGTTTTCTCATCGATCTGTAAATAAAAAGAGAAACACTATACATGTATGACTATCGCATGGATTTGACACCAAGAACTGTTGACGTCATCTTGCTCATTTAATGTGTCCAGGATTGAACAAGATCTGAATCGACCTGAATATTCGGTAGTGAATATTAAAAGACCAATGAATCTGGGGTTCTTACTAATCCTTATTTCTTGACAAAGGAAAGAATAAGAAAAGGACTTAAAATGTCATGATAGTGTGAAAGGTTAGCGTTATTCAAAGTTAACCAAGGGTTGTAAATAATCCGGGGCTGATAATGTAAACCGTCGTATCTTCTGGCTTATCACAAACTTACAATTCTCTGAAATGAGAAACTGAACATCACCCACTCTCGTGCAGCTATTAACTTTGTCCTGCAAATGGAATGTAGTCAAGGTAAAACCTGTTTCGGACAAGTGATTTATTTATCTGGGTTAAATTCATCTGATCCGTAATATGAATAAAACATAGAAGCATTTGCATTTGCTGATGTTGCTTTTGATTTGTATGATTATAGCATAATAAACCTTTTGAATGACGTTATGCCTTAAGTGACTTTGTCGTTATTATTTGACATTTTTTTATCGGAAATCATTCGAAATATGCAGCAACTGAGTCTAGGTATATGCTTAACACTGGTTAGTTTCAGGAAACAGACTCAAAATAAATAATTTGAAATTCAGAAAATGAACTCTTTTTTTCTCGAATCAATTGACGATTTAAGACACTTTCTAGATGAACTGCTACCATCATTAGATTACTTGATTGTGAAAAAAGTTTTTAGATAGTTTGTAAGATTTACACAAATGTGTAAATCTTAAAACAAGAGGAACAACGTCTATTTCTGTATCTTTATGTGTTTGATTTTTTTTTTTTTGAAATTAGCACGCAATACAGTACTTTTGTCCAAAGTATGTGTTGTACCTTCTTCATATAATGCCCGGTCGAAATCTAAGCAATATGCACTCGTGTAAAATGTTAAGAGATCTCGGATAATACATTCAGGAAAGCAATTTTAAACATTTTACTTTAGAATATGTCAGCATATTTCTTAGTTTACTTCGAATGTAATTACATTCGTATACAAAAAAGAAACAGGGATTTCACACACCTGTTGTTATACAAACACCTACCTGGAACAATATCAATATGTTTCATATCAAAACAAAAGTGATAATACATTTGTAATATAATATATGTTAATAAGCAATAAAACTAAGCAATGATATTATGAAAACAGGGACATACTTATAGTAGTGTAAAGTTAGATCAGTTAAATATAATAATAATAATGAAACTAGACATTGGGTTACTATGTGACCCCTTTTAAGCGGCTTAATAAAGTATATACTTGGCTTAGAGGTAAAACGAGTAAAAACAACTGCCGACAGAAAATAAAAAACGTTTTATTGAGGCAACTCAATTTCGATTTAACAATAATTTAAGAGCTTTAGGGGGAATAGCAAATCAAGATACAGTTGGTTATTTTACATGGAAAATAAATGAAAATACAAGATTGTTAATCTATAACAAGTTTTTGTCACTATTGTTGATTGTGCATCATGTGTCTATGTTAAGACGATAACATTTAACAAGTACGTACTTGAAAAGGTTTTTTGTTGATTGTAAAGATTTTGGTTTTGGGTTTAACAGATAGTCAGAGAGTTTGTAAAGGTTGTATTTTTATAGCCCGTGAGTTAAACTTCCAGATACCGTTTGTTTCATTTCAATCGGTCGTGTACAATACAATTTATGTTTAATTAAATATGTGGGTGGATTTCTGACTGGTCCAATTACATGATTATTGGCCATAAAGTAGGTGTGTTTCTGAATGGAATAGTTGTTTAACACTGGGTAGTTTCAGGAGGCAGACTCAAAATAATTACTTTAAAGTTCAGAAAAGTAACTTTTTTCTCTAATCAATTGACTTGATTTTGATTGTGCCATGAAGAAGTGAAAATGTGTAAATCCTAAAACTAGAGGAATATCGTCTACTTCTGTATCTTTATGTGTTGAATGTTTTTTTGGTTTTTTTTAATTAGCACACAATACATGTGTTGTACCTTCATCATATAATGATTATATATGCCCGGTCGAAACCTTAGTAGTATGCACTCGTGTAAAATGTTAAGAGATCTTGGATAATACATTCAGGAAAAGTAGGATTTCATATAGCTATTAGCTGTGTATTTGGTAAGTAACAAATACTACAGATACATAAAACCTGCTACAATGATCTTTCGCCTTCATGTTTAATGCTACTGTATGAATAAAATTTAAGCTATGTCTTTCTGAATACGCTAACTGTTCATCCATAGAAAGCACAATTTAAATGCTGCTTTCATTTTTAAATTCAAGGACTTTTGGATATTCCTTGATGTTTGTATTTATAGTTAAACGATATCATTTGATTATGGGGAAAACTAAAATCCACCGCTAAATTTGCAATTTTATACCTTTAACACTAGAATATGATATATGTAAGCAAATTTCTTACTTTACTTCGAGTGTAATAATAGTTTATATAAAATAGATGCAGGGATTTCACACACCTGTTGTTATGCAAACACCTACACGAAACAATATCAATATGTTTTATATCATAACCAGAGTGATTATGCATTTTTAATATAATATATATTTATGAATTCTTTTTCCCAAACTATTATGCCACTATAATAGCAGTTCGCTATCCAGTAATAAATTTAGCTTTAATATTTTGAAAACAGGGACACACTTATTGCAATAAGTTCGATCAGTTAAATAGAATGATAATGAAACTAGACATTGGGTTACTATGTGACCCGTTTTAAGCGGCTCAATAAAGTTTATACTTGGCTTAAAGGTACAACGAGAAAAAACAACCGCCGACAGAAAATAAAAACACGTTTTATTGAGGCAACTCAGTTTGGATTGAAAAATAATTTAAGAGCTTAGGGGGAATAGCAGCAAATTAAGATAAAGTTGGTTATTTTACATGGAAAATATATGAAAATACAAAGATTGTTAATCTATAACAATTTTTTGTCACCAATATAGATTGTGCATCATGTGTCTACATGTTTGTTTAGACGATAACAATTAACAAGTACGCACTTGTTTTTTTTTAGCTAGTTCAAATGTTCTGTCCGTTATCTCATTAAAGGACAAAGGATTTTGTTAACTAAATCGTAAATGACAATAGAAGTATCGAATTTAATTTTACCGCACAAAAGAGGCCTGTCAATCAAAGTATAGGATAGGCTATTGTTTTCGACGAAAAGAATAACGCCTAGAGATTTTTAGTTGTGCTTTCTATCGTGTAAACACAAAAGGACTGTCAAGGATTGCAATTTCTCAAGTGGGGGTTATCTATACTTATTGACTCCAGTGAATAGAATAAGTAATGGGTTAACAAAATATCTTACTACGGATTACAAAATGCATTGTAATGCACTGACGAACTGTATATGTTGATAATATATGCTTTTTCGTCTGGATATTACAATTTAACTTTTAAATAAGCTCTTGCAATAACTTCTCATATAATATGTAACGTGACACGTTACATCAATAGATATAAGTTGTCTACCTTTAAAGGGGCATTGGACAAGTTCAGCATCATCCCCAATCTTTTCCCCAAACATTTTGAGATTTTTGCATCATTTGAAGTATTAGTGGTAGTAATGACAGCATGCGAAGTTTTATTGTCAAATTCAAATCCTATATATCAAAATGTTTAGATATTCTCATATTTTTAATTATCGTTGTCGACAACGATAAATAATGCCCTCTATAGTTGAATTTCTAGAATTGGCCTTTTTAGGATATCTAGTGAAAATTTAAAATTTCTTTTGATTTTTCTGCAATCTATGATGTGAAAGGAATGTTTTACAAACAAATCTTTGGCTCTTTCTCGTCGTATAGCATCAATAAATACGTTTAGAGAATAGCCTCATACCCAAAATCATCAAATAAAATAAAATTCAAATTTTTGGCTTTCTCGAAGGTTTTGATCAAAATTTTCCTGATATCTGGTAATTGACTGTTACCTTCTAACATAGGAAGTGTATATCATCCACGAAAAAAATTTCAAACTTTTGTCCAATGCCCCTTTAACTAAATTCAAATTTGAATGTCATTTGGAAGGGAATAAAATAAGCGTTAAAATTATAACTCGTTTGTGAAAATTCAAGCTTGTTTTTTTAAGTTATGACGAATAGAGACAATAATATTCTTTTTATTTTCTTTATAATTTGAAGTTTAATTTGCCTGTATCACCAAATTTGTACGACCGACAACCTGTACCTTTTGATGTTACGTGTCACATTTACATCAAAATCTGAAAACATGAGGCCATTATGATTATTATCAAGATTCTAGACGTTTTCTTTACGTTGGGCATAGATGCATCATTAGAAGGATGACCCTGTCATTCATTCCACACATGGTGTTCAATGTGCAAGTTGCTTTTATAAAATTAAAGCATGGCTGACAAATCTGTTTGGTCAAAGTGCGTTCAAGAAAACAAATCACGTCGGGATATACAAACATGTGTAAGTCCTGAATTTTTCAGATAACCTTATTGCAGTGTTGCTTTTTATCTGCTGAACAATTATCAAGACACGTGGAGTGGTCAATGCACTTATTTAACCCATATCAAGAAATGCGAACCACTTGTTTGTTTAAACCGATTTTTTCCTTTGAAAATGCATAATGTACCAGACAGCTGACTTGTTAAACCACAAATTATTTTAAATTAAGTACAACGAAAAAAAGAAGAAGAAGACCCTATCTAGGAAATAGTTAAACACACAGACAAAAGTAGGATTGTAATGGTGCGTCCATATTATCACGTGATTATGTTTGTTATATGGAAGTTTGATCTCATAGACCTATAGACAAATCCGACAAAGCACTCTCGAAAGACCGCCCTCTTGCGTCGCCTCCATTACGGGGGGCCAATTTAATAGTTGTCACCAAATACATTGAGATGTCAGTCTTTTAGGCCTATCCCGGGCCGGACATAAATTCTATGTCCATCTTAAAATCGAACTCCTTTTTTTACTGAATGAAATTACTGCTGAATTATGTGGTTGCTAAAATACGCAATTTGACGTGCGTTGTAAGAACGCTGTTCTAAAAGCACGCGTTTGTTATTTACGCGCGGCAGCTTTGTTGGATATTCACGCGCGTGCCATTCATAATCGGACATGTCAACCCTTCATTTTCAGAAAGTGGTTTTGCTCTGGTACTCAGCAATGAATAATTAAATGCAAATAAAAGTATACATTTCTAGAAGTGAATTTGCATACTGAACACGCTGGTCAGGTCATTTTTTGACCAAAATGTGGAATTTTGACCCTAATGTCCAAAAAGGGTCCAAAAATCATGTTTTTGGCCCCAACATTTACGGGAAAGCTAACTACATTTTGCTTTGGTAAAATTTTGAACTGCTTTACTTTTTAGAATCTAGATAGCAATATCTAGAAACGCTTTTTTTCTTCATTTTTAAAATATTGCCAAAAATAGGTCAAAATCCCACTGCTGACACCAAAATTTGTGGTAGCAGTGGGATTTTTGACATTTTTGGACCAATTTTTGACAATATCTCAAAAACTAAGAAAAAAAATCAAACATTTGAAAACGTTCCTAGATTTTGCTTTCTAGATTATAAGAAGTAAAATGGTTCGAGAATGGCCAAAATGACACATTTTGGTCCAAAAATGACCTCACCATCATGTTCAGTATTCAAATCCGCTTCGAGAAATATATACTTTTATTTGGATTTAATCATCCGTTGCTGAGTTAGAGAGCATAAAATATTTCAGAAAACGAAGTGTTGACAGGGCCCTTAAACTGTTTTTTTTTACGTTTTTGTTTCGTTACCATAACTGAAACTTATATCCGATATGAAGATGGTATAGGCCTAATACTAAACGCGAACCAGTGACTATAGAGTTTAATGATTGGGATCCCGTGAACAATAAACTTTTTAGGCCCACTATGTAAGCACCCCGGTAAACACTTATATAGCATCAACATGATTTTGAAAACTTATTATGTTGTTAACATGATTCAAAACCACAATGGTTTATAAAATGAACTCCAAAATGCCCCCTCCCCCCCCAAAAAAAAAAACCAAACAAACAAACAAACAAAAACTCATGTTTAAATCCACAATGGTTACACCTTTGACTTTTAAACATGTTCATAACATTCATTTTGGGAATTTGTTTTGCTGCAAATCTTAAAACCATCGCTCGCGCTCCGACCCATTTTTGCGCAGAAAATTCATAATAATGGAATCATTTTTGGGTGAGAGGATTCCGATGAACATTTCATGTATAAATGTAGAGTCACTTCTTAACAATATCAAGAATAAAATGAATAACAGTAAAGCCGTTTCCCGTTTAATTTGCATTGAATATTTAAACTTTAAAACGTTGCATTAATGTCGCTCTAATCCACTATGACCAAAAATGCATTTGGGTGGCTATTTTGGACATCACTTCGCCCCCATTTTAAATTAAAAACAATATAACAACAAGGATGGAGAAAATAATTCTGTTGTAACCCTAGGCTATTGTACAATTCATTTTTTAGCAATAGAACAGTATTTTGAATTTTAAGGATGTTTATAACCATGTTTGATAAAGAAATTATACTGTTACAACCTTAAGCCATTTCCCCTTATTGTTTTGATCATGTGTTTTAAATGCATTATTAATGTTACTGTTAATGCCACTCTCTAACTTATTTTTGAACAAAATAGTATTTTGGTCGCCATTTCGGACCTCAATATGAGCGTTAAATTGAATGAAACACATAAAAACAATATTTTTGCGGGATAAATCATTTGCTTATGAGCTATCCCTCTTTATTGTCATAAATATTTAATGTTCTTAATACTGTATTAATATTGCTCTAACCCATCTTGTACCAAAATAGTCACGTTTTGATGCCCTCTTGGACCTCATTATTGGGGCTATCTGGATTTGAAGTGTTCATTTAATATAATTTGAGGATAATAATTTTCTCTTTTTGCTACCTAGCTGTTTATTTCTATTGATTAATTGTAAAAATAGACATACAGTATAAATGGCTGTTTTGATCAATTTTAATGTAAATATGTCGTTTTGGTGGCCATTTTGGATTTTTGGTAAGTAAGTAAAGTGGTAAATGGTTTCTTTTGTATTTAGTGACCCCAAAAATAATTGAATCTTTGAACCTACAGTGCATTTTTTTGTTTTATGAAGCAATTTACAATTGGAAAATGGGTATAGGTGGCCATTTTGGATTAAGAGCCATATGAATTATATGCAACAGGTACATTTTTGCCACCCTAACATTTCTTCATCCTGGGTGTCTACTCTATCTATGACAACAATTTGGTCAAATAATCACAAAATAATAACGGAATAATAATTGCTTCAACACTATACCATTTATCCCTACATTATCGGACAAGACACATTTGAATCCGAGTATTTGACAAAGTATAACTTTTGTTCTAGATCATGAGATCACTGATTGACATGAAACAAGTTCATTTTATGGAAAATAGCATGACACTTTTATATATATTATAAAAATAGCAGGGGACTTTACAATAAATAAAAGTAAATAAGATCTTAAAATATCTTAAACAGTAGAAGTCTTTATCATTTCTAAAAAAAAAAAAAAATCTTTAAAAGTGACGTGAAGCAATTCATCAAACTGTACTTTGAAAAATTACCTGTGAGAATTATCCTCAAACAGCCTCTGGCTTTGCAATTCGATGTGATAAGACCAGTTGTTTTTACAGTTATTACACATACTAGCTTATTGGTTAAACTTTTTAACCAACAAATGAGTGGTTCACTAGGTAATCCGTGTTGATTAAAATTTTAATCCGCGTTCTAACAGTGTACGATTGATGAATTACTGCTGTCCGACTAAAGATTGATGAGCGTTTGAAGAATGCATCCATTAATATTAGCTAGGTTGCACAAACTGTCGTTCGGTCAAACCGAACGGAAAACAGCCTCATAATCTTTTGTTATTCATGAATATTCGCATGGGTAACTCATGAAAAACAAAAGAATTTACGTTCGACGGTTTGTGCAACCTAGCTAATTCTCTAAAGAGGAACAACACAAAATGTGAAAATTCAGCTTGGTGTGTCGTATTTTACATTTTATATTTATTATTGAACGATAAAATGAGATATGCTATCCTATCATGATAAGCATAAAATCGGTTGATTTGTTTGAAATGGAGAATTTCTCCACTTAATAGCTGTATACTAGCGTAAGCATATGCTTTATCATGATTATGTAATAAAGCATATTGGTACTATTTTCCCAGGTGACTATTTGCATAACCACAGGTGTGTTATCTTATTTGCTTTTATTATCGTTTCAATTCGAATAACAGGTGATACCTTGAAGAAAGTTACCGAGCAAGGAAGTAATGTCGTTAACATGCTACTACGTAAAGAGCGAACACATTATGAAATCGAGTAGGCCGTGGTTATACCAATTAGCGAAAACGAATTGCATTACTTTGTAATACCAGAAAGTCCTCACTGTTAAGATAATATATCAGACATTTTGAAATAACGTTACTTGTTAGCGGCAACTGCGAATGAAAATTCAATGGGTTTTTTTTGTAAAGAAAACTCAAGAACTAAAATGTGCTTCGCACATACCCGTACATTTATTTGCATGCGAGTGTAAATCCAAATGTCCTATTAACTTCAATTTAGAGTACATCGTTTGTAGAATCAGAATAATAAAGTTTCGTCTTCTTCTTTGATTTTGTTTTGCGATATTCAAAAAGAAAATAGTGAGCAATGTTCTGCTTTTGAAGGTAATTATATCGTTCTTCATCCGTTCTCCATATCAAGTTCTCTTGTTCTGAAGATAATCAGTGTGTGCGAAAAAATCTTTAGATCGATCTTTAAAGTAGTCTTAAATATTCCATCAAACCTCAATCCTATGCTTGGTCTTGGCAAATTAGTGTTGAATTGTATTATTTTTACAGTGTAAAATCTGTATTCATTAATCTTAATCATATGCAGATATATTCAGAATCACTCTTTTGTAAGCCTTACATGTTTGGTATGAAAACAATTGAAATATTATTCGCAAAATGTGGAAAAAAATAATATTTCTTTTATACATGTTTCAAATAAAGTAGCCTTTTTATTTTGAAATATTGAATACTGTAATAGCTTTTCAGCTATAGCTAACTAATTAATACGTTTCTTTGTTAAATATATAATCCTATCATACTATGCCAGTTAATTCAAAAGACAACTTATTATGAACGTCGAATGTTTCTAAAGTTTGTTGCAAAGAATGAATTAGAATGAATCTTTATGAATATCAGTTTTCAACACAATACACATTATAAAAGCCTTCGATATCATCAGAACAAATAACACCAATACTATTATTTGCTTCTTGGTTTGCTGTAAAAAATGATATTGAAAAAAGTGATCAGACGATGGAAATGATTGAAGAGTGTAGTTAAAGAACTTCCTATGTTACATCAAATCAGTTTTGACATAAGTGGGTTTAAAGTTTTTGGAATTGCGTAATAGTTTTTTTTTCTATTATATATCGTTTTGAAACTTTCAGGGTATGGTTGTATTTGCAAAAATATTACAATTAGTGAAAAGGTTCAGCTCATATACATTATTGATTTTCTGTAATCGAAAATCAATAAATTGCACATAGGAACTTCTTGCTCTAAAAATGAGGTCAAAAATTCAAAATATGCCAAAAATTGCAGGTACAAATCAACAGCCACATAAACAAATGTGTCTATCTAATATTCATATTATGGGTCAGATGCATCCGACCATCATAAAGAAAATCACTCATAGTCCGAATTCCCGATACCGGTTTTGTTGATTGTGACTCACTTTTTGCAATTTGATTTATATCTTGCAACCTTTCTTCGTTTCATTTTTTAATATCTAATATATTTAATGTTCGCTTTTATTATATATAAGTGAAACTTTTTTCTTAATATCTTTTACCTGTGCTCAGGTTGGGGGGGGGGGGGGTAGAAAGATACATCGAGGTACACCAGATTCCTGATCTTACACTACTACATAGCAAAAGATATCAAGAAAATACTTCAACAATGTTTAAGCAAAATGACAATGATTTAATAAATGCCCTTTCATTACATGAAGACCCAATGATTCCTTTCGTAGAATTCAGTAAGAAAAACAGCACAAAAAACCAATAATGGAGTCAAACGGGGCCCCTGTCATGGCAGAGCACACTGGACCTATGGTAGAAATAAATCCCCCATCAAAACAAGCTTTGTTACTTGAATGATGCCATCAGCTAATTTAAAGTAAATTTGTAGTATACTGACCGATTTTTTACGTCAGAAAAAACCCTTTTTATTCATGGTTTGAAAGTACCCATGCGGTCTTGTTAAAGTTATATCGGTAGTCACGTCAGGCCATCCGCGAATGCGTAGGATCAATGCCCTGATGAAATGAAATCAGATACAATTGATTAAAGGAAATGACAGTTCACAGAGGTATCTTTCGATGATGCAATAGAAAGAAGAGGAGAATAGGAAAACGATGAGGAAGTACAAAAATAGAGGACAGGAAAGCAACACTAGAAGCAGCCACAATCTGGAAATAAATAGACAGGAAAACATATTAGGCATGGGCACAATACTGATGAATTTTATAAATGCTAACTAACGTTTATCGTTTTCTATTTATGTAAACGTAATAAGGGTATTATGTGCAAATGAATGTGATATTTCATGAAGTCTGTAGTTCAATATCATTAGAACGTAACTAAACAGATATAAACAACACTCTTCACAGTATTGATCTATAAATCTAGTAAAGTATAAACACTTTTATCCAAAATGATTTCAATGAAGAAAAATACTTGATTGACTTATTCATATAAATTTTTTCATTTTGTATTATAATGAGGATAATAAGACGACTG
>JXSR01S012292.1:50606-78406 GCA_000969725.1 Ophiothrix spiculata | reverse complement strand
CGATTTGCGACCATTTTTTACTGCCAGATTTAGAGTGGACTGCCTTGTATTTCGATCTCTAAATGAAGATTGTAGAAAGAAAATATGACATATTATATATCATTCGATAGCTGGGATTAAAGAGAATTTAAATGTGTCATAAACTCAATTTTGAAAATTGCGACTTTCCGCTCATTTCGCCAGAGCACCACTCATATATATGCAATGTCTTTTTAACAACAAACTAAGGCAAATTCTTATGTATCCAAGATATGATACAACTGGAAACCATGTTCGTTCTTTCAATCGGTACATAAAGGATTTATAACAATAGATATCATAATGCCACACGTGTTATTGAACCCTGATATCCTTAACTACAGAGCAGTTGCAATTCTAATTTGATTTTACTTTGCACTTCTTATGGATACCTTGTAATGACTGCAGGATATTACACGGAAATCGATGTATAATGTGAGATGACGTTTACATTATTTTTCACATGTATATATCACAGTATTTTCAATGATATCTTTTGTTAAATTATTCTGTTATTCGACAAGGAGAAAATACCTAAATTTAGCGGTTCTTTGTAATTTTCATTTCTATTTTGAGGGAAAAAACATGATACAAACAATGAAAAGAACTTCTGACTCGAACTTTAATAATAATGGATATGTAACTTTAAAAGCCTAAACTTCATTTTTTAGAAAAATACCTTTCAATACAAATTATTCATAAAAGTTCTCCGGCAATCATCAAATGACAATCTCCCTTGTGGATGAGACTGGAAGAATATATGTTTGAATGTTGAACATCTAGCCTAGTAACTTTGTAATCTTTATATGGTGACAAAAATTGGAGTACATGTTATGGTTTGAGCTGCATTAGTATGTATTAGTATGTGTGTCGGAAAACTTGCGATAATTGACACAGAAACTTAGATAACATTCGATGTCATTCTTAGCAAAATAGTGTTAAATAGTTCAAGAACATGTCAATAGTTTGCAAATAACCATTTATCGTTCTCGATAGTAGCGTTATACACTTCATTGCACACAGGGCTTTGGTGACGGGTTCTACCACCATGACGTTGACAGTATCCGAATGCGCATGGGCTTAACGCAAATCCAAAGTAAAACCTGTGAAATGACATTTCAGGAGACAGGCATTTATTAAATTTACAACTACTCCTCAGCTGATATCATGTCTCAAATACTTGTTAACTCTGAATGACATTTTAGAAGCGAGCAGCCGACATCATTAAATTGCATGCCCAGTTATTGAAAGAAGTGTTAACCAATCGTAATTATTACAGAAAACAAGCATGACAATAATTACACAAAGATATATATTATTATTATTTCAATGACCAATGTTTTACACAAACGCTTTATAAACATATTATGCTTATAAGGATGAAATCATCACATTTATATATTTGAAAACGAAACAATGCTTAATATTTAGCTGATTATATTATATATTATCACCAATACTAAACGATCGTGTATTTCCTTTATGATTTATGAATGTGTTTTAGCAGGTTGAAATAAATGTTATTTTCATATTATTCGTATTACTTGGAGCCATTTTCGGACTGAATATGAAATATCTGTTGCTTCGTTGGTCAACGTACAAAATGTACATGCTGAATGTAATTCATTTTTATAAACATGATAAAGACAAACAAATTTATACTACACATAAAAACCAATTGAGAGTACAGTTTTCAGAAATCCGTATTTTAAACTCACATGCGCTTGCAGCAACATATGTTGTTTATGATATAGCACGAACCAATATTCTTTTTAATGTAAAAACGCGACTCTTTTGTCATAGAAACATTTTGGCAACTGGTTCGAGATATATAACTTACATGGGCAAGCTTAGTCAACCATTGCCTTGTTTTCTTATATTAAAGTAATAATCAAAGTGGGGTGACTCTAATAAAAGTTGCCTTTATTGCTTGTAAATCGCTCGAGGTGTTTTTTCATGTCATGTAAATCATTAAGGTCTTACGTTTTGTTATTAATTACGTACTTTCTTATGTTACAGAAGTTTTATATATTCCCTGAGACAATAATAAGCGTAAGAATCTATATCATGGTCAAAATGGTGACATTCTAAGGCAATAAACAACATATACAGTGATTTGAAATCCTTCACTAAAAAGTTAAAGTACATGTAAACAGCATAAGAATAAAATACCAACAGCAATTTTACATAATCCTTGCAAGTATCATAAACCTTATAATTTCCAAATTGAAGTAAATTGTTTAGAACACGTCTGTTTTTCGACTGGATGTAGCAATAAACTTAGGCTACAGAAATCTGTATCATTTACTCACACTTGCCTGATGCCGCAAACACAGGTTGTTCATAATAACTCAAAGTAATATTTTTAAAGATGTAGACAATTTATTCATATAAAAGTACATAAATATTTTGGAAACATATTTGTTCGAAAGACACCTATGTAAACTTTGGTAAATAAACCATTGTCTTGTTTTACACCCTATTATAAAGTATAATCAAAGCGGGTCGACTTTAATAAAGGTAAGTGTGACTGTCCATTGCCTTTATTGCTTGAATGTCGCTTGAGGTGTTTTTTATGTCATGTAAATCATTAAGGCCTTACGTCCGTTTCTTAATTGCGTTCTTTGGTATGTAGAAAAATCTTCTTTTATTCCCTAAGGCATTAGTAAGCGTAAGAATTTATATCATGGTCCAAAGTGTCGACATGCTAAAGTTACTTAAAGGTGTTTTGAAGCTTTTGCTGGTTAAAATAAATACCACTGGCAAACAATTAATTCATGGACACAGTACACACAGTTTACAATGCAAGTTGCATCAAATCTGGAATAATGAAGTTAATTTGATGGATAAGGCATTTTGTTAATACAATGTAATAGTCAGTAATCAAAACATGTCCAATCTCTGAATCAGTGATACAAGAAATTATTTCAGTTTACAATCGCTTAAGGAGCTCGTGTGGTCTAGTGGAACAGTGCAGGACTCCGAATCATGAGGTCGCGAGTTCGAGCCCCACTACGGC
This sequence comes from Ophiothrix spiculata, assembly GCA_000969725.1. Lineage (NCBI taxonomy): Eukaryota > Metazoa > Echinodermata > Ophiuroidea > Amphilepidida > Ophiotrichidae > Ophiothrix > Ophiothrix spiculata. The sequence goes on along the minus strand of JXSR01S012292.1, from coordinate 75,369 downwards.
CAACGGGTTATGTCCTTGGGCAAGACATTTAATCCCGATTGCTTCGTCGACCCAAGCGTATTGGGGAGCTGTTAGGGAAATATTACGATCCAAGTTCCGATAGGTCTGCGTCATAAGATTGCGATCTAGTTAAGGTGAAATGATAGTGATGATTTCCTAATAACAGCGTAATAATAATGTCAAGCGCTATGATACTACGGTGAATAGCGCATATAAATACTGGTTATTATATTATTATTATTATTATTATGTGAAAATTAATTTAATGTGTTAAAAATATGTGACGCGTTACATCAAAAGGTACAAGTTCTCGGCCAATCAATTTTTGAGATACAGGCAAATAAGGCTCGTAAATTATAAAGAAAATAATAAGAATCAAAATTTAAACTTCAATTTTCACAAGCAAGGTATCATTTTAAAGCTTAATTTATTCTCTTTAAAGTAACACAGAAATCTCAATTTTGTCAAGGGTAGACAACTTGTACCTTTTGATGTAACGCGTCACATATTTAGATAACAATTCTCATAAAATGTCAAAGTTTCATGAATTACCAGCTACTCTTTTGTGGTATAAGGTCATGTTGTGCTATAGTATTTGAATTGTACTGTATGTCCCACAAAAAAACCCTTACAACCTTTGCGTGTTTAGGTTTCTGCTTCACCGGATAGTTAGAACATATGTAACGAAGTCATTTTATAGTCAGATTGCCATGAAACACATTCATTTTATAGGCAATAGGATGGCACCTTTATATATTTTACTTACTACCCGTTAAAGCAGTGGACTTTACAATAAATAAATGTAAATAAGACTTTAAACTATCTAGAACAGTAGAAGTCTTTATCCTTTCTAAAAAAACACCCTTATGCAATCTTTAAAGTGACGTGAAGCAATGCATCAAATTGTACTTTGAAAAATTACCTGTGAGAATGTGTCCGCAAACAGCCCCTGGCTTTGCAATTCGATGTGATAGGACCAGTTGTTTTTACTACGGCAAGCCATATGTCCTATATTGCCCGTCAACGTAAAACGTAGCGTCAGTGTGGTCTTGGTCAGTGTGGATGGACGGTCAGTGTGGAATTGTCACACTGACGCTTGCATCTTTTCGCACTGTTGACTGCCTTCAATTCAATCGACACTGACCAATGCTTTCCACACTGCTTGCTCATACTTCACACTGAACCGGCGACGATTCCACACTGAGCAACAGTATCTACACAGTGCTGCTGCTCGCTCATATGAATCGTTGCATTCCACACTGACCGTCTGCTATATGCCTGCTTCTTCACATGGATAATCAACCTCTAGCTAGCCCCGGTAGCTAGCTATGTGAACGTATTTACCAACTGGGCTTTTATTAATTTATAAATCTGGCTTTATCAATATTATAAGCTAACTGCAAACCCCACTGAAACATGTGAAAGAGTCTCCCTTCCTCTTATACATCTGCTCTTGACTCCTCTTCCTTTTCTTTCTTCCCTTTCCTTCCAGGCTTTTGGCCCACACCATCATCTATAAACAGCAATGAGCCAAAGTTTACCAGGGGGGCTGGCACACCTCTAATTGGTTTATTTGGCACCTAACTTATACATACTGTGAATCAAGTTAAATTGCAAAATTCCATCTTTGTGACTTCAAGATACAAATACTATCTTTATAAATCAAAAGATCATACTCTACAGATATATTTACCTAGTGAATGATATATTTAAACATTCCTTGGGTTTATTTTCAACTTTTAATATTGAAAACAGTGTCAAGTCTCCAACAATGCCGTATGAGACCCGTCTACTGGTTTTGTATCGCCATTGTGGTCTAAATGGACTTAAAGAATGATGTTCGTCAATGTAATTTAATATATAGGCCTAGTTAGGCCTACGTCGTCCAGTGTGGACTTAATACATACATGTACGCCAGTAATGTTGGCAATTGAGTTCGTCAGTGGATGTATAGCCTATGCAATGGTTCAAATATTTAGTGCCAATGCAATGTTCGTCAGTGTAAAATTTGAGAGCCCAGAAATGAGAACGGTCAACAGTGTAACTTGCATACATGCTAGTCAGTGTGAAGGAAAAGGTTGTCCGTCAACGTGATCTATGTGTGAGCAGTGTGGGGTCTCTACATTGACGCGCGACATGCTACACTGAACACAAGTTTCACATTGACCAACAGCATTTTGTGTGCGATGTTGAGCAACAGTGTGATTTCCCATAGACTTCCACGTAATTTTACACTGACGCTTCACAATAGGACATATGGCTTGCCGTATTTTACAGTTATTACACATACTACGATTGATGAATTACTGCTGTCCGACTAAAGATTGATGAGCGTTTCAAGAATGCATCCATTCTCCATAGAGGGACAGCAGGAGCAAAATGTGAAAATTGAGCTTGGTGTGTCGTATTTTAGATTTATTATTGAACGATAAAATGAGATATGCTATCCCATCATGAGAAGCATTAAATCGGTTGATTTGTTTGAAATGGAGAATTTCTCCACTTAATAGCTGTATACGAGCTTAAGCACATGCTTTATCATGATTATGTAATAAAGCATATTGGTACATTTTCCCAGGTGACTATTTGCATAACCACAGGTGTGTTATCCTATTTGCTTTTATTATCGTTTCAATTCGAATAACAGGTGATACCCTGACGACATTTACCGAGCAAGGAAGTAATGTCGTTAACATGCTACTACGGAAAGAGCGAACACATTATGAAATACATGTAGGCTGTAGTTATACCAATTCGCGAAAACGAATTGCATTAGTTTTTAATACTAGAAAGTCCTCATGTGTATACCATACTGTTAAGATAATATATCAGCCATTTTGAAATAAACGTTACTTGTTAGCGGATGGAAATTTCATGTTGTTTTTTTTGTAAAGAAAACTCAAAAAGTAAAATGCGCTTCGCAAATACCTGACGTACATTTATTTGCATGCGAGTGTAAATCCCAGATTAGAGTAATGTACATCGTTTGTGGAATCAGAATAATAAAGTATCGTCTTCTTCTTCTTTTGTTTTTGTTTTTGTGATATTAAAAAAGAAAATAGTGAGCAATATTCTGCCTTTGAAGGTAATTATATCGTTCTTCATCCGTTTTCATATAAGTACTCTTGTTTTGAATATAATCAGTGTGTGCGACAAAATTTCTAGAGATAGATTTTAAAAGTAGTCTTAAACATTCTATCTAAACTCAGTCCAATACTTGGTCTTGACAAATGTTGAATTGCTAATTTCACACAGTAAAATCTGTACTCATTAATCTAAATCAGATGCAGATATATTCAGAATCATTCTTTTGTAAGCCTTACATGTTTGGTATGAAAACAATTGAAATATTATATCGCAAAATGTGGTAAAGAATAATATTTCTTTTACAAATGTTTCAAATGAAGTCTCTTTTTCATTTTGAAATATTGAATATTGTAATAGATTTTCATCTATAGCTAATTAGTAAATGCGTTTTTTGTTTAATATATAATCCGTAACTGCACGCCATCATACTATGCCAGTTTATTCAAAAGACAACTTATTATGAACGTCGAATGTTTCTAAAGTTTAATTGTTGCAAAGAATAGAAATCTTTTTAATATTGCCACATGAGAATGAGTCTTTATGAATATCAGTTATCAACACATTACACACTATAAAAGCCGTTGATATCATCAGAACAAATAATCCCAATACTTTCAATTGTTTCTATGTTTGCTATAAACAATGATATTGACAAAAGTGATCAGACGATGGAAATAATTATTGCTCTTCTAAAATGAAAGCATTGGTTATCAGCAATTATTGCAGGTACAAATGTGAATGCAAGAAAGTCGTATCTGCAATAGCTGCCATTTGTCATAAATTTGAATTGCACACTTCATGATGGCCAGTCTCGGGTCAGTGGTTCTTGAAATGGTTCTCCAGGTGACGATAGAACCATTTCACGAGCCACTGACATATGGAGAGAAATTGTGACCGAATGATTTTTCACATTCTAGTGTAGATCTTGCCCAGATCCCTCTCGACCAATTCCACCACTGATCTACCTACCCTCTGTCTAGTAATTCCAGTGACCAATTAAATCCAAAGATCTACCCAGTTAGTGACTAAGCAGCAAAGCTATGGCGCCGCGAAGGCATCAGGCTTGTAGCTTAGCTAGAAGATTCTGCTGCTCAGTATGGCCATTGGAAAATAGATGGCGCAGTCAGAGCTAATTCTAGTGATAAGGTGTTTAATGAACATAAGGCAGCCAATGCAGATACGACTTTCTTGCACTCACATGACGAAATCAACAGCCAAATAAACAAATGTGTCTATCTAATAGTAATAATAATATTCATTTGATGGGTCAATCAGATGTGTTCGACCTTCATAAAGAAAATCACTCATAGCCCGAATTCCTGATAACGGCTTTGTTAATTGTGACCGACTTTCTACAATTTGATTTATATTATATCTTACTGTTGTACTCGAGCTATGGAGTTCGTAGCTGTTACTAGTTTATTTGCAACCTTTTTACGTTTCCTTTTCTATTATCTAATACATTTTCTTTTCGCTTTTATTATATTTAAGTCACACTTTTTTTCTTAATATATTTTACCTGTGCTCAGTCCGGTGGGGTAGAAAATTACATCGAGATACACCAGACACCTGCTCTTACACTACTACATAGCAAAAGACATCAAGAAAACACTTCAGCAATAAGCAAAATGACAATGATTTAATAAGTGCCCCGTCATGACAAGAGGACCCAATGATTCCTTTCGTAGAATACAGTGAGAAAAAACAGCACAAAGAACCAATAATGGAGTCACATGGGGCCCCTGTCATGGCAGAGCACACACTCTAATTTCAAAAGTAAAAATTGCGCTGTTTTAAGAAATAAAGTTTAACGATGTTTAAAAATTCCAAAAGTTTAAGCTAAAAAGCTTTTAAACGTTCCGGTGAAAAGCGATTAAAACCATTTAAATATCAGAAGTGGCCCGAAACTTTAAACGGTGTAAAATTTAGACATAAATAGTAATGGCGGATCCGATATGTTTATGGGATCTCTAAGTTGCCGTAACCGATCATCACGAAAGGTGCCGTAATACAACTCAAGTTGTCATCTAAACCTTGCAGTTGTGGACATAGATAGACAGAGATATACATACTTGACATTAAATATGGAATATATTTTTGGTTTCCATCTTGAATAACCCGCCATATCTCGGTATATGAAAACTCCAGGAATGTGTATTTCTTCACATTTGTAGATATACATGTAAGCTTTGAACTAAGACCATTTTTTGTGTATACCACGGTGACACAGCGAAAATTGGGAACTTGAAAGCACAAAAACCTCTAAAATTTGGGTCCAAACTCGTGCACCATAATACAGAATTACGGTAATTAAATTTGCCGTAGTTTCATTAATACTTTACTTCAATGCTTGAAATTTAATCAGATTATTTTACATATTGTTGGTTACAAATTATGACCAAACATTGTTCGCTATGTCATCCATGGGAAGCATCCGGCGCAAGGACTCTCCATGCGGACATTCCAATAGCGATTGGAGAGTGCGGACAGGTGTATTAGCCCAAGTATCAAGCACAGCCTAAAGTTACTCATCGATGTGTTACTTCAGTCGAGAAGTTATCAAAAGAGTTTATATCTGAAGATCTTACCAAACAGAGCAAGTTTCCAACACCATGATCTTTCATAAAACAAGCTCGTATTTAGAACATTTGTAAACTCTCACTTTATTCAAAGTGGCGATCATGCTAGGAAACCCCTGGAGAAAATACCTTGACCAAACACCTTTCCCACCGACGCTTTGACTGAGATACAGATCAATTTCCATTTTAAGTCCCATCAATGAGATAACGTTGTCTTCAGAGCTTAGACTAAATTTGACATCTACTGCCATATTGACGCATCATGGCTGCAGATGAATAGAGAAGGGTTATACTGAAGCGTGCATGCTATCAACAATGTAACTAGAAGAAGGTAATATTGCGTTCTGGATGCTTAACATGCAGATGGAAAATCGGCCCTAATCACCTTGGAAGGCAGCTTCCATCAGCTCCAGTAAAGATGCATTCTAGAAGCATTGATAATGTTATTGGCTAGAGGCTTCTTCGTAAACAATTTTGTGCTCCACTATGACAACTTTCGCCTCCGTCTGGCAAGATCTTCGGATATTAATCCTTATGAGAACATTTAGGTTAAGAAACACGTTGGATTAACAGTATGTTTTATTGTTCCTCCGAGGTGAAGGAGTGTTGTGGGGCTGTGTTTGGTGCTTTAGCTGAGATACTCGAAAAAACTCTCCAATAACAAATGGAAAGAATGCCATGGAGAGTCATGACGTTGTACGCTTCTCAATGAGAACAGGTGAGATATTGATTGATCAGAAATTATCACTAACATTGTGTTATTCAACCCTGTAGACTTTCACATCTCTAGGTAACATATGAAAGAAAATATGGCAAATTCATTTTCCTTTGTTTAATATTGCAGTGCACGCTTTAGATCTAATTTTTAGAGTTATTTGTACCTTCAAGTTTCCCATTGTCTCTGTCACTTCAGTGAGCTTGAAAGTACCATTGGTTTGAAGTTTATAAGTGTAGTTATAAACTTGAGAAAGCACAGTCTCCAAAATTGGTACATACAGAGATATGGCGGGTTATTCAAGATGGAAACAAACAGAAAAAATTTAATGTCAAGTCTATATTTGGATTTTAAATACATGCCGGGGTGTGAATATTTGCAAACATATGGGAAGATAATTGGACGATATAAGGCGGTATAGAGGAATACAGCTTGTGCTGTGCATTGCAGATAGAACTATGCAGTACAATACCGGGTACAATGCCGTGTGTATTGGCATTTGATTACTTGATATGCAGCACCTTTCGTGATCATCATCGTCAATGTGTGGCCGGATGAGCAAGATGAACACCATCACAAACGTGGTTATCACCACATATATATTGTTTTACACAGAAACAAAGTCATATCAAATAAACCAATTTAAACAACAACAGTATAAGTTTTTAAACCATAGTTTTGTTTAAGGTTTAAACCAGCTACAGTTTAAAGCCTGTAACCATATATAGTTTAAAAGTTTAAACAACCATTATTTAATCATTTAAACTATGTCAAAGTTTAAAGCTTTTAAACTTGTGTTAGAAGGGATGCTATTTGTAGATTTTAAAAAGTTCAAGATTTCTACACTTGCGAATTAGAGGGGATAAGCCCGCTATTCTATAAAAAGAAAAAGGTTCGTTATTCATAATATAATACTGTTGAAAACGCTTTCAGATAGGCACATTTCTTCATGTTATGCTGTTTTTACTATAAACAGTTTTTGATCAAAATCTTATAGTATTGCTTTAACGTATTCTATTTATGTATACGTAATGAGGGATAAAGTTTGGGTTTCGTAAATATGCTCTGTTATAATCGACTAACAAAAAGAATAATATTTTTTAGCGTTGCTTTATGTTTGTCCTTTTTAAAATAAAAACCGTTGAAAACCGATCATATAAATTTAGTTTTGTAGCAAACTTTAAAGATAATGAATGTGTAGCTTAAAACAATTTAAAGCAGAAAACCCTCAGTATTCATAAGAATACATCATATTTTACTAAATAAAACGATATTAAGCGTGATTCTATGTTATTGTTTTGTTTTTTTTCTACTCAAGGAAGGCTTGCTTTCTTCGTTGATTATTTTTTATGTAGTGTTTGTTAGTGGTTTCATTTCCAAGATCACTGTCAACAAAACGCCTCGTTTTCAAAAAAAAAAAAAAAGAAAAGAAAAGAAAAGAAAAAAGAAAGAACAAGAAAAAATAATAATTTTGCGTTAAAGCCAAAACCTGTTAACAGATATGAGGAGCAGATGCCTTGACCATTCAGCGTATCTTACAAATGCACAGCGGATTAAAAAGGTCTGGATGAGAAAGTATCATCACCCGAAGGCTATCTGAAATATTCAACAACTTCATGTGTATTCCGACGTGATGACGCAATCTGTTATCCTCAGCGCACGTTGACACAAACAGATTTACCAGGCAAAACTGTCTTTAATTTTACAATAGACACTTTGACAAATGAGCAGCATGTTTTGGATGATAGGGTCGTCTTTCAATCCCTTTGAGATATTCCAAACTTTTATTATTCTGGCCCTTTATTGATGAGTTTTCAAGTTAAAGTAAAGTAAGATAATTTTTTGAGGTAATGGTAGTGATTATCACCACTTCTTTTCATCCAAATTGTACATGTATATAATACGCTCACATCTACACAAAAATTGTTATCCTCTTGATAAAGGGAGCAAACCAATTTTACCTGGAACGAGAAATTGTTTAAATGTGTCCTATCTGGATGGGTTCTTGGGACCATAGGTAACATCACTAGGGTGGACACAAAATCATCCTGTTGCAAGGCACTCTGTAGGAGGGGGTAAAAGTTAGTCATTGCAGGGGTCAAATTTGAAAATTTTGTAAAATCGTGTTCAAAACCATTTTGACATGTTCTTCTCATCATAACAAAGCAGAAAAGTATACTTTGACATATGAGTGGTGCTCTGGCAAATTGAGCGGAAAGTCGCGAATTTCAAAATTGAGTTTATGGCATATTTTTATTCTCTATAATCTCAGCTTTCGAATGATATATAATATGTCATACTTTCTTTCTACAATGTTCATATAGAGATCGAAATACAAGGCAGTCCACTAAAAATCTGGCAGCACAAAATTGTCGCAAGTCGATTTTAACGTTACTGATTACTATAGTGTATTATAGCAAAATGCGATCAATTACCCGTGAATAATTGCACTTCCCGGCATATTTGACCTTCAAAACGTTTGGTATAGGTTAACATTTATGCATTAATACGTTTCATGTCAAAAAACGAAATTTGATCTTTTCACCATATTTTAACTTTAGCAGCCATTTATTCAAAATCTTCAATTGCGACTTTCCGCTCATTTTGCCAGAGCACCACACATATAAATGGTCATGGAGTGAAACTCGAAACTTTTGTGCATCTTTATCATATAAATTTCTCACATTTTTTAAAAATACTGCTTTAAATTTAAATTTCTTCCAAATAATCTATTATATCAAAAAACTTAGTAATACGAGACAAAAGCACACAATCCTTCCCAAACTTAGAATCTTAGCACTGTTGAATTTAAGATTTCAATTGCATTTAAATTTAAATCGTTTTCAAGTAATTTATTATATCAAAATACTTAGTAATACGAGACAAAAAGCGCACAATCCTCCACAAACGTCGAATCTTAGCACTGTTGAATTTAAGATTTCAGTTGCGTTTATTATATTCAAATTATATTAAGCACAGCCAAACAAAACATATTAGGTAGCTATTTGCAGGTTAGCACAACATTTGCAGTAATTATCATCAAAATGAAGAGTTAATTCTATCAGCACTAATTTAGAACATCTTGAAATTTGAACGCTGCGAAACAGAACAAATTATGCAGCTGTCTGATGACTTATGACCTATTTTGCAGTCTGAATCAAAAGTTGATGAACCCTTATCATTTAATATTCTAAGAACCATTCTAAAAGTGTCCTTGTAAATAAATAATTCCCAAGTAATTTGGTAATAAGAGACAAAAGTACTAAGAACTCCTCCACAAATTACTGTTGCAATAACAGCATAAGTGCAGAGAAACTTGGGACCGTTGAATTGCATATTAATAAGCTTCCATTATATAAAAATAATTTCTTAAAGGCGACTACCTCTATATAGATTTCCTCGACATAACCATATATAAAGGAACTAACTTCCATAACACCGGAAAACTATCCACTAAAATTTATAATAAAACATGCAACACATTCCAATACATCATGCCTACATCTGTACATCCACCATCCGTAACTGTAACTGATTATACATGTCATATTTTCCCGACTTCTTCAATTTTGTAGCCTTTCTCAGTGCATACTTGTATATTTCTGTATGAATCAAATGAAAAATCCTCAAATAAGTGTTGGGGGAAAACGCACACGGTCGGGCAAATTTGAAAGGTTGGTCGGGCGAAGGCAAACACACAGTATTTTGGCATAAAAACTATAAAAAAAACACTGGGTATTGGACTAATATCAGAAAGATTCATTATAGTGTTATATGGAAATAATGAATCATGGCCATGGCACAGGAATTGTAACATTTCTGTGATTACAAAAGGTCATATATCTTAAGAAACGTGAATTTATTCATGTTAGATAAGTGACTCGTAAACACAAATTTGATTTTGTTGAAACTATCAGATAATATAATTGCAAAAAATGTACTTTTGCACGATTTTTAACTATAATAATTATAGAAAGTGTGTGTTCGTAGATTCATACATTCTTTAAATAAGCCTGAATCCTACTCATGCATATATAATCGAACAGAATAGGCGTATATATCATATTATGTCCGTATGTTCATGAAAGTATTTGAAAAATATTTCACATAATTATGCGCAATTATATTTCTTTTACAAATGTAAATCGTGTAGAGCGTTTCTTATTTTAAGATAATTACACAGCTTGTACCTGTTAATTAATTTAATTTTAATTTAATATTAAGCTCTCTTGCTTCAAGCTATCGGTAATGAGCCAATATACTTCAACGATAACCCTTTCAGCATTTTTGTGTGTTGAAAATAGCATAACAATTCATCCAAACGTAATAAATTTTTCAACAGCGCGATATGTACTCACATCCCTGTGGGTATTTTTTATGAAAATATAATTTCAATCTACGTAACTAAAACAGGTATTTTCAAACAGATGATCGAAAAGATTCATAATCAATTAAAAACCTAAACGCATGAATATTGAAGATTTATAATTCGAGAATGCAGTTTATACTTTCATAATCATGATCAATTTTGATGATGTAATGAAATCTGCTCCCGAATAGTACATATTTCATGTTTGTTAAATCATCAGCAAGAAATAGAAGTGTTATATATTGTAAACGGTTTCCTTTAATGCACATCTTTAAGTATATCTAAGGAAAAATTAAAGTTCCCAACCGTGTAAACAATAGTATAAAGATCTTTTTTTAGTTAGCGTTCATGGTATTCATTTGAGCAATATCCGAATCAGATGTCTGAAGATCGCCCCAGCGCCAAACGCAGTTACAACTTTCTTCCACGAGGACACTATGCTATTGGCTCTGCATCAGCATTGAACACCCTGCGTTAAGATTTATAATCCTATCTTTTGGAATATCTTTTTTACACAGATTAGCATTAGGGGTTCACGGAAGCAGATGCAATATGATCTGAACATGCTACCAACGTTGACATCTACGCTGAATATTATATAGGTTAAAAAGTGAAATATATGACTGGAGTCGACTAATGTGTAAGATTTCTCAAACAAATGTCAATGTAAAGTGCGTTAGTTGAAAATGTTAAATTCAATTTAAAGGAAACTTGTTATGAAGAAAGAAAAATCAGTGTAATGTATAGTGTGAAAATCAGTAGAGCAAAAGTCTAAAGGTGTGTGGTAATTTTCTTGAAAAATATTTAAAAAGGCCCTTTAATTGTGTGATCATCAGAGTTTGTGGCGAGGACAAGTGGATCAATGAGCATAAACTGTGTTAGCATTTAGCATAAATATTTTATAGTCCCAGTTACAGGCCAAACATTAGAGATGGTAGTGATACTAAATATCAAGTTTTAAAACAGCAAATACTATTAAGTGTGGCATTAGCAATAAAACGATTGCTACTTATGTTTTCATATATCCTAGTTGCTTTGCTCTCTAGAGGGATTTACACCCATGAGTGATAAAGATACAAATCCTTAACAGCCGCATCAACAAGTACTTCCATGTAATATTCATATTATGGGTCAGATATGTTCGACCCAGATAACAAAATCAATTGTAAGAGCTTTGTTCGACTGCATTCACTTCGACAAGTAAATTAATACCAGGGTGCTATATATCGAGTTTGTAGCTTTTAGATGTAATAGGATAAAGTGTGGTTTACATACGGTAATTTGCTTTTACCTTTTACTCCCCATCGTGTCACCGTATGGGTTGTTTTTTCCTATTTCTTGTTTCAATGGGTTCTTCTTTAGGATATGTGCATTAGAATTTTTGATCAATTCTTGTAATACACACAACCGAGTATCTGTTTTTATAAAAATTGTGCTCATCCGATTTAAGTTGTGTTGGATTAGTGTAGAGTTTAAAACATTTGGGTTCATCCCTTGGTTAAAATGTTTACATGATCTGCCTGTGTAATATCATGTACCCTGTTCTACCGATATGCCCTTTACTAAAAAGTTTAGGTCATATTTTTAACAATATTTTTTTTTCAAGTTGTGCTTATTTTTTAAGCCTCCCATGTTTGAGAAGTTAGGCGGTATGCTACCTTGTCCTGTTCAGTTGTGTTGTTCGTCTGTGTCCCTATGGGGCCTTTTAGGTTTAGCCACTTAGAAAGTGACTTTGTCACTATCTGGCTATCCCTGCCAGGGGTTCTCTTGTCTGTGCTTTGTTACTGGTTTATAGGGATGCATTCTTACTACTTTCTCCAACCTGGGATGATTTCTATGACATTCCTGCCTTAATTGTTTATTTCATATTTTTATACTTTGTTATTATATGTTAGTACTGTAATTGTTGATATTGTGCAATATTTATACATGTGTGTATTTACTGGAAAATAAAATTATATGATATGATATTGATTTTTAGACAAACACAATTTTAGATATAAACGAACAAATCCGAAATAAACTGACATTACAAAATACAACAAGAATAGACATACATTAAATTAAGATTGAAAAATATCACACACAAAAACTTGTGACTGAAATGTCGTTTTAAATTCCAAGAACATTATTTGTCTGCTTGTGTGTTTGTTTGTTCTGTTCTATTTCAGAGGAGGTTTTCAGAATATCCCACAATGCATAATTATTCTGATACACTTAGATATAATAGGCAATACTGGTTTTCTGGACAAGGGGCTTTTAGGAATTTGAGAATTCCATTGAATAGTACTCATTCATATCTTTCCAGGGATGTGTTTCTTTTCACAATAGCCCAGTGTTTACCCACATTGCTGACACCTCAAAAACGTCAAAAACCTGTACAGAAGTATAGGAGTTGAATTGGATTTGCAGGTATATTGTACAATGTTGCATTGCATCGTGGGATATTGTGAAAACATCCTCTGGTTCTATTTGTTTGTTTGTTTGTTTTGCCAGGTTCATCCGCAGAGGAAACATTCCTATTCAAAACGCACAAGCCTGAATAACCCATGAAGGACTAATAAAACACCATGCTTGCCAAAGTTGATAAATGCAGTTTGACATTTAAACTGTATCGCCCAAAGTCATGATTTAATGGTACATTATGCATGTTCAATTAATATATCCTATTTGAATATCATTTACGCTATATGCTATACGTAACATTGAACTCCAATATGCTTAACTATAGGCAGTTTCAGTTCTAATTTGAATTTTCTTTTACATATACCGGTGAATAGTATACAAGAATGTTTATATATCTTGCAATACATAAAGTTACATAAAGTTATTTGGACTTAACACGTCTTGTTATGCCGTGTTTGACAGAACTGTTTCGTAAGGGCCATCAATATCTTGCAATATACAAAATCGATTTATAACGTAATATGACGTATACATTAAACACTGAAAATGTATATACATGTGTTTATTATGTTGAATACAATAATTTGAAAATAATATCATTATGTATTCGCATTTATTTTGTCTATAACAATTTGAATTATTTTTTAGTTAGTTTATTCTATGAAAACATATGCTCTAAACTTTGATGTGATGGATATAAACATGTTTCTTTCTTACAAACAAAACACCTTTCAAAACACTATTATAGTTCTCGGACGGAAATTAATTTGAGGGATTTTTTTACATTCTTGTGACAAGGTGTAAAATAAATATAACTTAGGGCAGTCATTGCAGATACGCATTGCATACGCATTGCCCAAACTTCCTTGCACTTACATCAGATACAACCGATAGTACAGTAAGTAGGTTCAAGTCAAATTGAAACTTATAATATACATGCATGTTTGATCCCTTGTCTCTCTTAGTCGTTTAGTTTGGAATCTGTATAACTTTATGAAATCTGTGCTCTTAATCTTTTACAAATAAATAACTAATGTAAGGTCGATAACTAAATTAGATAACTGTTCTATTGTCTTTGAAAATAAGGAGGGTAGCTTTAAAGAAATAATGATGAATGCCAGATTCAAAAGGTCTTGTGTCTCCAAATGAAACAAGCTATGAGCTATCACCTGCATCAATATTGTAAGTATGCTCAACTGGTGAAATTTAACACTCTAATTCTTTGACGTCATCAGAGCCGCCAGAGGCTCGGTGTCAGATAGTCAAGATCGTGGTTGCTATCCATCAAATGTTGCCAAGACCGTCTTTGGAAAACTCACCGCTGAGATATTGTCCACAAACAGCCTACATCAAAATGTCAATTGCAAGTCGCTAGGAGCAGCAGCCACCCAACATTTACGATACCTTCCAAGTTTGATAAACGACTTCTGTCAGACAAAGATAGATGAACGTTTCAAGAATGCATCCATCGTAAATGAAGGAGGATAAACAAGGGCAAGGTGCTGAAAATCACTGGCAGTTTTTTGAATTTTGGATTTGTTTCAAAAGATAACATTTTATAGACCTACCATGTTTACACTGTATACATAGCCCAAAGTAGTATTAGCTCAAGAGATCAATGCCTTAATGTGACTTACGCACCCTAGAGTAATTAGAGTAATTTAAGGTTCTTGTCCATGGAAACAAGAAAACATGGTGCCATATGCATAAAAAGTGAAAATTGTTACTTCATTGTAATTTCAAGTATTTACTTCCATATGTATGCATAAAGTGTAGTAAATACTATGAACTTTACCTTTTACTGACAGTATTTACTCCATTGATATGCATAAAAACAAGTATTTACTAGAGTTAACCTAGTAAATACATTTCAAGGTTCCTAAAGAGCTACCTTGAAAGTTTACTAGCTCTATCTTTTACTTGTCAGTTTTCAAAATCGACTACAATTTGTTTTTGGTCTATAGATCGGGAAAAATGACTTTGCCCCACCTAAAAACTTTCCTGTTATGCCACTGCTTATAGGTCTATGAGATCAAACTTCCTTATAACAAACAAAAACACATGGTAAAATAGACGCCCCATTACAATTCTACTTTCGTACGTGTGTGTGTGTTTCAACTATTTCCTAGATGGACTTATTCTTCTTTTTTTCGTTGTACTTAATTTAAATAATTTGTGGTTTAACAAGTCAGCTGTCTGGAACATCATGCATTTTCAAAGGACAAAAATGGTTCAAACAAACAAGTGGTTCACATTTCTTGATATGGATTAAAAATAAGTGCTTTGACCTCTCCACGTGTCTTGATAATTGTTCAGCAGATAAAAAGCAACACTGTAATAAGGTTATCTGAAAAATTCAGGACTTACACAAGCTTGTATATCCCGACGTGATTTGTTTTCTTGAATGCACTTTGACACAAACAGATTTGACAGCCATGCTTTAATTTTATAAAAGCAACTTCCACAATGAACACCATGTGTGAAATGAATGGCAGGGTCATCCTTCTAATGATGCATCTATGCCCAACGTAAAGAAAACGTCTAGAATCTTTATAATAATCATAATGACCTCATGTTTTCAGATTTTTGATGTAAATGTGACACGTAACATCAAAAGGTACAGGTTGTCGGTCGTGTAAATTTGGAAATACAATCAAATTAAACTTGACAATTATAACAAACATAAAAAGAGAATTATTGTCACTATTCATCATACCTTCAAAACCCAAACTTCAATTTTACGAGCAATGTATTATTATAAAGCTTATATATTTTCCTTTCAAATGACATGAAAATCTGAATTTTGTTGAAGGTAGACAACTTGTACAATTTGGTGTCACACTATATGATGTGACGTGTCACATATTATATATGTATAAGATACGTTCAGAGCTTCTTTAAATTATAATATTCAGAACAAAAAATATAGAATTATCATCACCATATACATTGTTATGCATTTATATATACTTAAGGGCTCTGTCAACCTTTTTTGTCATAAATGTTTTTTGCTCTGTAACTCAGCAACGGATAATTAAATTCAAATAAAAGTATAAATTTCTTCAAGCGGATTTGCATACTGAACATGATGGTTTGGTTATTTTTGGACCAAATGTGTAATTTAGGACCTAGGGTCCAAATATCATGTTTCTGTGCCCAACATTTTACGGGAAAGCTAAGTAAATTTTGCTTAGGTAAAATTTTGAACCATTTTATTTTTTAGAATTTGGAAAATAATATTTAGGATCGCATTTCTCAAATTTTTAATTTTTTTCTTATTTTTTGAAATATTGCCAAAAATAGGTCAAAAAATGTCATATTTTGCCAACAATGGTGTCAGGAGTGGAATTTTTTGACATCTTTGGACCAATTTTTGACAATATCTCAAAAACTAAGAAAAAATATTAAACAGATAAAAAATGCGTTTCTAGATATTGCTTTCTAGGTTCTAAAAAGTAAAAAAGTTCAAAATAGCTTTCCCGTAAAATTTTCGGCCAAAAAGACGATTTCTGGACCTAGGGCAAAAATTTCACATTTTGGTCCAAAAATGACCTAACCATCACGATCAGTATGCAAATCCTTTTCTAGAAATGTATACTTTAATTTGAATTTAATTATCCGTTGGTGAGTTACAGTGCAAACACTATTTCTGAAAACAAAGGGTGCAGGACCCTTAACAAAAAACCGTTGCAAGTACGTACTTGTCAATTGCTATTGTCTAAACGTAGACACATGATGCACAATCCACAACAGATTGACAAAAACTTGTTACAGATTGACAATCGTTCATGAATTCTTGTTCCTTGTATTTTCATTTACTTTCCATGTAAAATAACCAACTGTATCTTGATTTGCTACTCCCCCTAAGCTTTTAAATTATTTTTCAATCCAAATTGAGTTGCCCCAATAAAACAGTTTTTGTTTTCTGTCGGCAGTTGTTTTTACTCATTGTACCTTTAAGCCAAGTATACACTTTGTTAAGCCGCTTAAAAGGGGTCACTTCGTAACCCAATGTCTAGTTTCATTATATTCTATTTAACTGGTCTAACTTTACACTCTATATGTCCCTGTTTTCATAATGTTATAGCTTAGTTTATTACAGAATAGCGACCTGCTATTATAGTAGCATAATAGTTTGGGAAGAAGAATTTATCAACATATATTACTTAGTATATTAAAACTGAATTATCACTCTGGTAATGATATAAAACTTATTGATATTGTTTCAGGTAGGTGTTTGTATAACAACAGGTGCATGGAATTCCTCTACATATTTTTTATATAAAATAGAATGTATAATTTACATATTGCTTTTATATTACAGATTATATGGTTAAAATAAATAAAATTGCAAATTTATCGGTGGGTTTGGTTTTCCACATAATCAAATGTTATCATTTAACTATAAATACGTATCAAGGAAAAACTAAAAGTCTTGAACAAATTTTAATTTTAAACACCCACTCGGATTCTCTAATTGTTTGATTTTCATGCCAAATGAGGTCAAAAATGGAAAAAAGTGAATTTTTGACCTTATTTGGCATGAAAATCAAAAAATTGGCCAAAATCCTAAAAAGTAAAAATGACGCAACATCCGAGTGGGTGTTTAAAATTAAAATTCCCATTCCTAGGTCTTTTTTTGGTTTTCTCAAACAATGTGATTTTTGGTCAAAAATCAACATCACCATCATGTTTCTTGTGAAAATTCCTTTCTGGAAATGTATACTTTTATTAACTTTAAGCACTTTGTTAAAAAGTTATGGTACAAAATAAACTTGCAAAAACGTAATATTGAGTAAGGTGCTTACACCCCTTAACATTTTACACGAGTGCATATATGTGGCTATCCAGCCCGCATGAGAACTTCATTTTGCGTTACAGGTGAAAATACATGTCAAAAAAAGGTCGGAATTTGCCGAAATTGATTTTTTTGACAGATTCACAATCCTTGTGTGCTTACTACAAAATACAAAAAAAAAAGTTTCATTTCAAGAAAATGATAAGAAATGTGAAATAAATGTACATATTTTTTTAGAAAATCAACAGAAAATATAGAGCTTTACTGATCTTTGAACGCGTATACCTCAGTTATACGTTTTACTTCCTGACAACCTTTGACGGACCATAACTTGACTTCTGGAATTTGTGTGAAGTTCATTAAGGTGTCATTTTAATCCTTAAGGCATGGTTTTTGCAAATAATTAAACAGGTGAAAATGACAAGAGGTGGCATGTACGGCTGGTTTGGGATTGACGGGCACATAATGCTAAGGTTTGGACCGGGCATATATGATCATGAAATGAAGAAGGTACAACACACGTTGGACAAAAGTACTGTATTGCGTGCTATTTTCAAAAAACATTCAACACATAAAGATATAGAAGTAGACGTTGTTTCTCTAGTTTTAAAGATTTACACATTTTCACTTCTTTGTGGCATAATCAAGTAATCTAATGATGGTAGCAGATCATCTGATCATCAATTGATTCGAAAAAACAATCTGTTAGTTCATTTTTTGAATTTCAAAGACTTAGTATTTATTTTTAGTCTGCCTCCTGAAACTAACCAGTGTTAAGCAATTAAAGTTGTCAAGGCATTTCCGATAAAAATGTCAAATAGTAACGACAAAGGTATAATGTCATTCAACAGATCTATTGTAAACTATCAAATAAACTATCTGTCAATGCAAGCAAAACCAATTTCATGATATTAGGAACATCTCACATGACAACTAGCAAAACCTTAGAAACAATCAAGATCATTCTGGATAATACTCTACTTGAAAGAGTGAAATTTACTAAATTTCTGGGAGTACTAATTGATGAGTCATTAACATGGAAAACTCATATCGATTGCTTATCAAAAACAATATCAAGAAACATAGGTATCATAAATAAATTGAAGCATTTTTTGCAAGATCGAATCCTAAAGACATTTTACCATATCTAAATTACGGCATACTTCTTTGGGGCAATACTTGTAAAATATATTTGGACAAATTAGTAAAGCTTCAAATATGGGCAATAAGAACCATTTCCAGAGCTCATTACAGGAATCATACAAATCCCCTTTTTCCTAAGCTTGACATTCTCACAGTTGCTGACATGTATACAATGGAACTTTGTGTATTTATGTATAAATTTACAATGAGAGATCTTCCTGTAGCTTTTAATAGCTTTTTCAAGAGGCGTTCTGAATTTCACAATTACCCAACAAGACATCATAATGATTTTAATCCAACCAAAAACAAAAGGGTCTTTTCTGATCAATCTGTAAAAACGCAAGGCCCGAATCTTTGGAACTCTCTTTCACAGACAATAAAATCTGCTAAAACATTGAATACTTTTCGAACTCAACTTAAAAAACAATTAATTGAAAAATATGAATAAGCGGTTTTTGAGCACCTCGTCCCCGTCTTGTTTGTAGTTGTGGTCAGATTGTCTTTTGTTCAATTTCTGTCCTTTATTTATTTATTTATTTTTTTCGTGTGTGTTCTATTCAGGGGGTAGACATTTTACAGGTCTTATTGGCCTTTAGTCTACTCCTCCATTTAACTCTGTTTTTGTTTATGTTTTTCATGTTACCTTGTAAGTTTTATGGAAATAAAGATTATGATTATGATTATGATTATTGTGTTACAATCATACAAATCAAAAGCAACATCAGCAAAACGCTTCTATGTATTATTCATATTACGGATCAGATGAATTTAACCCAGATGAAGAAATCACTTGTGCACAGCCCAAAACAGGTTTTGCCTGACTACAATCCATTTGCGAGAGTGGGTGATGTTCAGCTTCTCATTTAAGAGAATTGTAAGTTTCAGATAAGCAAGAAGATACGACGGTTTACATTGTTTGCCCTTGATTATATACAACCCTAACTTTGAATAACGCTATTCTTTCACACTATCATGCAATTTCAAGTCTTTTTCTTATTATTTCCCTTTTCACGAAATTGGGATTTGTAAGAACCCCAGATTTATTGCTCGTTTAATATTCACTACCGAATATCCAGGTCTATTCAGAGCTTGTTCAATTCTGGAAATATTAAATGAGAGAGATGAGGTCAACAGTTCATTGGTGTTACATTCATTCTCTTTTCTGATTACACATCGATGAGAAAACTACGTTTACATGAAAAAAAAAAAAAGAATTTCAAGTTAATGTACGAGAAGCCTTGAAAATGAGCTTAGAACTCGAAATACGATATTTGCATTTGTGATTGGAAAATACCTTTCGGTTCCTTTCCAAGATTGTATTGAAAAATTATTTTTTAATATATTCTCTTTATTTTTTTATGAAAATATGATTTTAGCATTGATTTGTAGGAGACCTCTGGTTTTGAATCAATGTTCATAAAGTGAACTACCTAAAAAAGATTTGTTTGTTGTTTTAAAGTGACGTATTACTTTTAGTGAGGTGTTTGCATCCAGTAAGCAGGATCAAGACAACTGAATTATATTTTACAAAAAAAATATAATATAAGGCAACTAAAATGTTAGATTTCCAAAATTATCGGGAAGAAGTCTTTAAAGAAATTAATGTATCACCATATAAGTAGTGATAAATCCATCATCGTTGTTGCCGTCTATCAGGTGTCGCCAAGATCGCCTTTTGAAAAATCACCGTTGAGATTTGTTCCACAAACAACTCACATCATCGCAATTCCCTATGGTGGTAACAGAAACCACATTCCCCAATTGATGAATGGCATATGTCAGACAAAAGATTGATGAGAGTTTGAAAAGAGCATCCATTATCTTGTGAGCGAAAACAAGAGGAAAGTGCTTAAAATCGCTGACTATTTTCATGTTTAGAATTTCGTAGGATTGAAAAATAAAATTGATAGGCCTTATTATGTTTGGGATCAAATTTTATTACGTCAACCAGAGTCAGGTGGTAATAAATATAACCAATCGGTGTAATTCTGCTTCAGTGGTTTGTTTAATTATATTCTAGGTAAGGGTACATTCTTCCTTTTTCTTTGTACTTCACTTCCATATTACAGTCTCTAAGAGCACTGTCAACAAAACCATGCATATTCAAAGAAAAGCAAACGACTCTCATTAAAGTACAAACTGTTGTTGTTTAATTTAAGCATTTTCTCATATGGGTTAACAGATAGCAGGTGCCTTAACCACTAGAAGTGTGATGATAAATGCACATCAGATGAAAAAGATACACTACCATAAGGTTACATGAAATATTCAAGATTTACACAAGCTTTGATATTCTGACATGATGACGCTATCTGTTACCCTGAACGGACTTTGACACAAACAGATTTGGCAGCTTTTTCCTTCTTTGAGTTTACAGCACATAATTTGTCAAACGGCCACCATGTGTGGGGTGGATGACGGAATCATCCTTCTAGTAGATGAATCAAAGTCCAGCGTAAAGAAAGAAAAAAACATAACACAACCTTTAAAATAATTGTACTTATCATGTTTTCAGATTTGAAATGATAACAAGAAAAATATTGTGGGCCCTTCTTCAAACGTTGAGAAGGAAAAGTATATAATTATTATCCCAATTATCATATCTTTATACTAACTCATTTTAAATATGTTTTTTGTTATCATCTAAACACAGGTGTATACATTGAACATTATATAGATTGACAAATGTCCATTGCAGAAATATTATATATGTAGAATCTAGAAAATGTTCTTGAACTTTTTCATTTAATGGAAATAACAAAATTGTAACCTGGTCTGGTATTCCCGCTGATATCTTAGATTATTTCAACCCAAACTAAGTTGCCTCAATAAAACAATATCGGCAGTTGCTCTTTAGTCTTTGATTGTACCTTTGATCCAAGTAGTCATCAAGCTTCTTATAACAGGTCACATAGTAACCCAAAGTCTTGTTTCATTATGACTCTCTTTAACTTAACTATCTCTTTACTATCAATAGCTTACTTCTAGTTTTCATTGAATACCAACTTGCTTTTATGGGCAGTATAATTTGTTTGAGAAAAATAATTTCTCGGAGATACATAGCTAAATGTTCCTACTTCGGGTCAGGATATACAAACGCACTGATTATTTTCAGATTGGTGTATATATAACAACAGGTGTTCTTTTCATTTAAACAAAAAAACGTGGTCAAGGAAATAACTAAACTTTAGTATTGTATGAATTCAAATTTACAAAAGTTACAGAGATAAGAAAAAATCTCACAGAATCACTATAAGTATAATTTCGAAAGTGAATTTTCATAAGTTTTATGAGCAACAACAAATGCCTCTATGTAGCATTCATATCATGGATCAGATGTATTTGAACCAGAAAACAATCACTCTGAGCCCGAAACAGGTTTTGCCTGACTTCACTTACAGCAAAGGGAATTAATATCTCGACGCTGTGCGTAAGTTGACGATTTTTTAGTCTGTTTTTTTAAGTAACACTGATCATGCTGACAGGTATAATCTCTCAAATACCAGATTTATTGCTCCGTTCATATATTCTTTACCAAGAAGCCAGCTCTATTGTAAATGGTTATGGATTGGTCTAAATCCTTAAAAAAAAAAGAGTCGGATGACATCAACAGTTCTTTGATTTAAAAATCTATATGATCTGCTCTCATAGTCTGTTCTGCGGTAGAAAATTGATGATCAATACACCGATAAAAGGAAATGGCAATTACCAGAGGAGGATAAGGAAGTGTACAAATATCGGTCAGGAAAGCAATACTAGAAGCAGTCACAGTATGGATAAAAGCAGACGGGAAAATAATCACAGTGTTGGAAACTTAAAATTCGTTTTATATTTTTTTTTTCTGATTCTGCTTTTATTCTTTATACAACACCATTTTTGGCTATAACGGAAAAGTGTCAAATATGGCAAGTAAACAACTCAATCTTTAAGTGAACACGATCAACTATTTTCCCTTTATATACTGTATACTATCTAACGCCAATTCAAACTGTTTCCTTTAGTGCACATCTTTAAGTATAAATATATCTAAAGGAAAAATTAAAGTTCCCAACCATGTAAACAATAGTATAAATATCGTGTTTTTTTTGTTAAAACATGGTATTCATTTGAGCAATCCGAATCAGATGTCTGAAGATCAACCCAGCGTGAAACCCAGTTACAACTTTCTTCAACGAGGACACTATCTGATTGGCTCTGCATCAGCATTTAACACCCTGCATTAAGATATATAATCTTATCTTTTGGAATAACTTTTTTACACAGATTAGCATTAGGGGTTCACGGAAGCAGATGCAGTATAATCTGAACACTTAGTAGTACATAAACAAGCAGGTAATGGCATCATGAAATGCTAAATTCAATTTAAAGGAAACTTGTTATGAAGAAAGAAAAATTCAGTGTAATGTATAGTGTGGAAATTAGTAGAGCAAAAGTCAAAAGGTATGTTGTTATTTTTTTGGACAAATATTTTAAAACGCCCTTTAATTGTGTAGTCATTGATCAGATTTTATGGCGAGGACAAGTGGATCAATGAGCATAAACTGTGCAACATTATGCATAAATATTTTATAGTCCCAGTTATAGGCCAAACATTAGAGATGGTAGTGATAATAAATATCAAGTTTTAAAACAGCAAATACTATTATGTGTAAGATATGTAGTGTAACATTGGCAATAAAACGATTACTACCTATGTTTTCATAAATAGTTCATATTCTAGTTGCTTTGCTTTCCCCGAGGGATTTACAACCGTTAGTGATAAAGATGAAAATCCCTAACAGTCGCATCAACAAGTACTTCAATGTAATATTTATATTATGGGTCAGATATGTTCGACCCAGATAACAAAATCAATTGTAAGAGCTTTGTTCGACTGCATTCACTTCGACAAGTAAATTAATGCCAGCGTGCTATACAAGAATGGGTGATGTCGAGTTGCTCGTGCTTTTAGATGAAATAGGATACACCAATCCAACACAACTTAATTCGGATGCGCACAAT
The DNA here is from genome assembly GCA_000969725.1 of Ophiothrix spiculata. NCBI lineage: Eukaryota > Metazoa > Echinodermata > Ophiuroidea > Amphilepidida > Ophiotrichidae > Ophiothrix > Ophiothrix spiculata. The sequence continues at coordinate 51,271 of JXSR01S012292.1, read as the reverse complement.
TTTTATTAAAGAAGATACCCGGTAGTGTGTATTACAAGAATTAATCAAGAATTCTAATGTACATATCCTAATGAAAAACCCATTGAAACAAGAAATTTGGGGGAAAAAAGCACAATAAATACGGTGACACGTTGGGAGTAAGAGGTTAAAAATATTCTAAGGATGCTAAGAGTTTCAAATGACTTCGGACAAGACTAGTAATGTAAACCATGCTTTATCTTTTTTCATCAAAAAGCTACAACTTTCTTACATAAAACGAGCAACCCGACAGATATTGTGGGTTCGAGCCCCGGGCCGGGCGGTTTTCGTCTCCTTGTTTCCTTAGGCAAGAAACTTTACTCTACTTGCTCCGTGGTTCGAAAATCACGTAAAGCCGTTGGTCCCCTGTACGAATAGACTCCTTAATGGGGTATGCATGTCAATGCAAGTACTGTGTATCATTGATTGATTGATTGATCACCCATTCTCGTATACGCCGGGGAAGTAGTGACGTCACATTTATGATAATTAGCCAAACACGTGCGATCTGGACCCAAACAAATGATTATGTCCACTGACCATACGTATTAACAGTATAGGCGTACGTAAACATACAAATCAGACTGATTTTTCTCGGTTGAAAAACAAAAATAACGGCAGGGGTCCCGCCTGGCTTGTGAACACAA
>JXSR01S012292.1:2286-16346 GCA_000969725.1 Ophiothrix spiculata | reverse complement strand
CGTTCGAACATCATAAAATTTTAAGGTTTCGGCGAAAAAGGTGTACATTTTTCGAAGTAGTTTATTGACGTAATTTTGACCTTGATAATGGACATAAAAATCACTACTAAAGTCTCATGTATAAACTACAGACTCTATTACATATGTACGCCAAACATTGTATTATTCTGATATGTGTAAGTAGGTAAAAAGTTGCAGTAAAGATGCCTTTGGCAAAAATGGCACCCATTTAGGGACCGTAGCCTTAAGTTCAGAAATGATAGTGTTTCATATGACCTGTATTTATGTTGTCTCACCAACTAGGATATCTCAAATTTGTTCTGGCGTCCCGTCCAACATTGAGAATACAACAGTCTATGGCCAAGGTCATCATTAAGAGGTCTATAATATGCCTTTGTTAGATGGAACACTAATCAGCCTCGGTATCCTATTGAATATCGTATTCATTATTTTGCTACCGGTAAATGAATCGGATGAACTAGCCCAGGCGGTATATTTGCCATAAGGTCGAAACCATAGTCGGCCTCCAAACTAAATTTTCCCTACCAAACATTTGGTCGTGACGTCACCAAATATTTGCCATCGAATTTAAAGTATGAACGGGTAAGAAATATTTGGTCCAATGTATATGGTAATTCAATACCATGTGCAATCTAGCGCGAAATTTTATTTGGTCTCAACTTGGTGTTGAAGTTATTTTGTTTGGAGTCACTCGTCATTTTGACGTCACGACCAAATGTTTTGCAGCGAAAATTTTGTTTGGATGCCGACTATCTTTTCGGCTTTAACTCTTCTTGTAGACCATCAATTTGGATGAAATAAAGTGCATTTTGTAGGTAAAGAAGTTGGCTTTTGATATAAATAAATGTAACTTTTTTCTTTCAGCGTAGATAACAATGTATAATATGTTCTGTTACAACATGAAGTAATACCGGCTTAATTTTAATTTTCACGTTTGCTATCTATTTATTCATTTTCCTATAATAGCTATGTAAACCTTGTCAATCATCTATATATGATTCCAATCCAGTGAAGAGTCTGGTAATCAACCAATTACCGTTTAAATTGTATATAATTTTTTTACATTTCTCGTCGTCTCTAATAATCTATGACACTTTTCCAATAAAATTCCCTTCTCCTTGATGCCAATAACATACTTCGATATACCTTTTTATTTATATGACACACATTACGCAATATTTTAGTATTATTATCAAACTATAGTAGTTTTTTAAGTATCGAACTATAAACGAAATTCATAATTCTCATTTGAATTTAGCAGAAAGTCTATATAAAAGTAACACAGTGGGATGCAGTTGAGGCTTCAAGACAATTTCATTTAGAAAGATTTGAAGTTTTATAACTAGACTACTAAGTGAAATCCGTAAAGAGGTTTCCTGTCTTTATCTGCAAAACCGCACGTTCACCACTCAACTATTTGCACAGACACAAGCTTCAAGTTTGGTGGATTAAAATATAAGTGAGATAAGGCACAAGTCATGATCACAAGTTTGTAGTTTTTGCTCTACACTTTCTGATTTCATTACATTTTAGAAAGTTCTTCAACATACCAACGTAAATATAGATAACCATGTGTTTTCTCCAATTTTCTCCAGCGCTATTTAATTTAATGCGAGTGTTTCTAGATGTTCAGTCATTGAACTCTTGAATTAACACCATGTGGTGTACATTAAACACCCAATTTTTAACACCCACTGATTTTTTATTAAACACCTAAAGGAGTTGATTTATTAAAACAAACAATATTTTTGAAATAACACCAAAGGTACCGTCTCAGTGTTAAAATCAACACTCTCGGTATTTCTTTTAACACCAAAGTATTAGCAGTGTGATAAATACTTCAAGTTTTACTTTGAGCTCCAGCTATAGAAAATGAACTCGGAAAATCTCAACTGACTAATCATTATCTTAATTATACGGGTACTCATGTGATATGTGTTACATATTTATATGAAAATCAGCCGACATATGTCAATCAACATAAATCTTAAAATACTCACTATAGTTAAATCTGTCAGATAATGTATTACCGTGGATTGTTTTCATTGAAATGCCTATTATTGAAAGCATTATTCCCCACTTTAAGATTGAACTAAGAAATGATAAAAATGGCACTTTGATTAAAACTCTAATGCTCAAATACGCACGGAATCTGAATATGTCATGCTTTTTGCAGTAAAAGATCGTTCTTAAAAATGCTTCAGCTGACAAGTGTAGCTTTAACTTTCAAACCAACTCGCATTTTATCATAGACAAGGTCGAGGGCTATTAGAGTAGTAGTCTGAGAGTCCATTTAAAAGAAGCCAAGCACTCTGATAAATGCTTAACGGGCATTTTTTGCCATTTAAGGACTTTATGACCACTTAAAATATACGTCACTACAAAATGATTAACAACACTACCGGTAATAATCAAATGATAAAAACATCACTCCTCCATCTACACTAATGTCAAACACTTCATCCTGCATCGTTTAATCCTAGTATCGGGTTTGTTTCGTTTTGCATGATCACGTGAAAACCTGTAGAAATAAAAATGAACGTGTATATATTTCATGGAAGTTAAATCAATGCTTAAAGCAGGATGCATTATCCATTATATCGTAAGACAAACTTCATGCAGTCATAATGATTTATGATATCAAACACACGACTAATACGTCACTAGTATTTTTATTTTTTCTTGATCTTTTATCAGATTTTGATTTTTAGAAAAGATTTCAAATTCACAATCTATTAAGGGAAAAAAGTTTTTATTTAAAAATATGTTTAGGGCCGTTTCAAAACTCACCAGCGGTTGTCTACCGGTTCTGACCAGTTTTTTAGTTTTTAGGCGGTTGGCTATTGTTCATTCTGGTTGAAATGGCCAGAGCCAACTATAACCGGCAGAGAAACGCCTGTTTAATTTTGAAACGGTTCCTTATTTGTCAATACCTGGCGACACAATTTGATGCAGGTCTGCATTTGAGTGTTTCGTTTGTCTGTTTGTGTGTTTGTTTGTTGGGTGTTTGTTTGTTTGTTTGGGGTTGTGTGGTTATACTTCAAACAAGCCAAAGATCCCGCTTTTTAGAGTCACTGTCACCCAATTGCCGATTATTTTACAGCTGCAAAAAAACAAAAAACCTGACCATCCGACCGTTGTCAACCAAAGAACTATGTTTCCCTTCAGTCTGCCAATCGTAGTTCTTGTTTTAAAATTGATAATTGACAGCTCATCCACATTTTTAAACAAACTTGGTTATTTTCTTGATTGTATTCGTAATGCTTTCACTGGGAGACCGAAGCTTGCCTTCTCATCCAATGCTCCTTAATTTTGAACAAAATGGATTATCTCATCCAATGACTCCTCCTTTTCGTGTCTTTTCTCTCACCAAATGCCCAGCCCGTATACGGGGCCCTACACCTGTATCCATTGGAGTGTATAACCCAGGGGAGATATCTGAGAGTATTCCATATTTTGAGTTACAAAGAAATGACTGATTCAAGCAAGTGTTAAAGTTTAAATCGAGTTAAACAAACGTATTTATATTATACTGGATTCATATTTAAAAAGCTCTAATTATCCTGGGAAACAAATAGAGCGAAACAAGTTCGCTCTGCTTGTTTGTTCTTAAGTATCAATAGAAAGATTCACTGTAACTGAACTAATATATTGAAACTCTGCAGTTAAATTGTATGCCTATTATACATGTAGGGCAGATGATTCAAAAGAGCTTGAAATTCACCTAAACTAGTTCAATGAAATAAATAGTTCAGATTTAAAAAAAAAAACCACTGAGATAATTAGGTCAACCTTGACAGCATCATTTAACTACTCGAGATGTAATTTAACTTTGATATTTACCTAATTTTCCAGACTGACTAATGAGTCGACATGCTCTAAAGTAATCTTTGCTAAATCAATCTGCTTTATTGTTACAGCGATTACAGGAATTAACAGGTACTATGGAATATGATATCGAGAGATTGCCACATTAAAGCATCCAGACAATCACAACGGTTTAAGAAAGCATTAAATCAGGGATACTCTCTTGTTAAAATTGTAGCCACCGTCCAGTACTGTTAGATGCTACATTAGTGCCTAAGGTAACAAAAGGCCCCTAAATGCTAAATATGTGTCACACTCGGGTAGCATAACCCTTATTATGCATCTTACTACAGTTATCCATCTGCTAACCAAAGTTGTTTTCTTCTTAAGGTGCCATTTTCAACAAGAGGGTGTCGTCTCCCAACTATGGATTTATGTAATACATTCTAAATGTAAATCCATGATCTACATACAAACAAAAGTTATATATTTAGTATTTACATTTTTTTTTAAATATGGCGTCATTTTAATTGTTGCACTTTTATTCACTCACTCGGTATAGATTCCCTGGTGTTATCGTCAGGTTTGTGTAACTTTGTTTTCATTTGATTGATTAGAGGACATGTTGTCACCGGTGTAATAGGAAAAAAAGTCACCTGATCTTACTGTCTGGGTTGTATAGTAAAATAAAAGCTAACATCTCTTTCAATATGTAATTATAATAAATAAATCACGTATCCAACTATCTCAAAATCTACAATAGAACATTTTAAAGAAATTACACCATTCTTTTCAATAGTACAGGTGATAAAATATTGCAAAATAGATTTGATTTGCATATGTTACTTTCTTGTCTCATTGATTTGATTCTACCTTGCCCAATTAGAGAGTAAAAATGTGCTTAAAAGACATGAAAGAATCATTACCCAATCTATTTCTTTATTTTTTCTATACACATTAACGAATTAAAAAAGATAAAATGTAACAAAAAATGTTCATATAAAACCAGGTAGGGTTCAGACGATTTTTGAAACTGTAATATATAGTGACAAACGCGTTCCGCTAAATTTAAAATGATGTAGCATGAAATGAATAGCACTTTAAATAACATCGGAATACACAATGCGTGTAATAGGTTTATCGTGTATGAGCCAAGAGTCATGAAAAAATAATGAGGTTTTCCTGTTCAAGTTGTTTCTAATCCATTAATCAAACACCGCAATATGTTGAACATTTGGGAAAAAACTCTGTACTATACAAATCAACAGAAACTCATGAATATATCATAATAATTCAACGTAATAAACAAAATTTTGATTTGTTTTTTTGAAGTTGAAAATTACATAATAAGATATTCTAATATCAATTTTGCGACGATACTCTATAAGATAATAAAATATTAAACAACTATTAAAAGTTTACTCTCATCGACGTGAATCAGATAAACATTTATTATTAATATATCTTTTTATTTCAAACATTGTTCAACAGACTGATTTACATTTTTGACATTCATTTCCTATACGAGAGGTCTTATAGTCTTCTATATAAGCTGCAACTTAGTTGATGATATTAGATACTTCCAAATGTAATAAAGATTTTGCTTTTTCACAAAAATGAATCATTTATAATATGAGTTTTCATATAAATCATAGATTCATCAAAAACGCTATTTCTGGCAATACTTCATTTTTGTATAAGGTCGAAGTTTGAAATAAATCCATGTGTTACTGTTTTTTGTTTCAAATTAGACTAAAATATGATAATATTCGAATAACAAATGAGGCAATTATATGTATCTATGCAAATAATATATTGTTGTCAGTATGGTCGAACATAGAGATTCGATTGGCAAGTAGTAATTTACCACTTGCCAATAGTGAAGACATTTACTGATGAAAAATGAACATGTATTCTTAATGTTAACTACAATTGCAGTTTCGCAAAAATGAATCATTTATAACATGCGTTTTCATATAAATCATAGATTCATCAAAAACGCTATTTCTGACAATACTTGACTTTTCTACAAGAAGATACTTTATCTCATAACTCTCGCCAAAAACAGCCAATAATAAATATGTTTTGGTCTTATGTATTACCATTGATAGAGATTTTTACAACTCTAAGCTAACATGCAGCTAATTGGGATTTAAAGTTTGCAACACCTAGCGATTTTTTAAATGTGCTATTGCTTTAAAGATAAACTGCATTGAGCACATTACTATATGGACATGATTTTAAACTAGATTTCAATTAAGTCTTAGCTAACAATGGATTATAGGCTTAGAACTATTTTTTACCCTTTGCATTATTTGCATCAAACTTGATTTGTTATATTATCGTTTATCCACAGCGGGTTTGATTTCTATCTCAACTGAAGTCATGTATATAAGTATTCATTATCGTTATTGTAAGGTTCCCCTGAATTGGAAATGCACTTTTTTAACTACTTTAATCTCAAGATTTACTCTGGACGTCCTCCTAAGAACCATTATATACCTGAGCCAGTGAATCATCTATATTTACATGTACATTACTCTAATGCTGTGAAGAGCCTCATTTTCAACCTGTCACCATGATCACCATTCTTATTATAAGAACTCTGTATTTCTCTTGTGTGTCTAATAATGCATAGCACATTTCCAATAGAAGTTATTTTCTCATTGATGCTATCTAAATCTGTTCTCGTAGAAATCCAATAACATCGTTTTCAAACTAAACTCCTATATTAGAATGTTATATAAGTGGACATATGTATGGGCCACTTGACATTTCAACATATGACCATTCGACACCCTCGACACTGCTCATCATAACAGTGTCGGTATGAAGGAGATGTAAGGCGTTATTATTAAAGCAAATTTTCACCAAACAGCCCGTTACACGTTAGTACAATCTGCCCTATCTGTAGCCAGGTTCAAATAGACTGAAGTACAATCATTAAATATGGCATCATTGTAAACAACTGATTATTGTTCGCAGAAATTCTAGTTGTGACACACTTAGATTAACTCAAGGAAATCCAGTTAACGCTACAAGACAATTTTGATTGTATATAAGACTTATCATTCATAAATCATTATTTTATAGATTCAAGTTTCAAGAACAGACTACAGATTGAAATACCTGATCGTGAAGAGGCTTCTTGTCTGCGAAACCACAAGTTTGGAGTTTGGTCAAAGAAATGACGGTTGAAATACTGCTCAAAGGAGTATCTTCGACGTGTAAGCATGCAGTATTAAGATGGTCCGATTCTTTGTGGTCGGATGACAGAAGGTACGCATTGAATATTTTTCCCTGAAAGTAATGAAATAAACAAAATGATATAAAGTCAATACTCGTCTTCAATCCTTTTAAGCAAATCTAATTGTCCACTCATTTTCAAAACCGTTTAGGTTATATGGCGAAAGTGCAATATTTCTTTCTCGCCACTTTAACATGTCAAGTAATCAAGTGTGACAAGATTGCTGATATTAGAAAATGATGCATATAAATCAACACTTGATATGCCTAAAGATTGTACTAAAATACATCACGGTAAGGAACGGCATAGGTTCTGGCAGGGTAATAAAAGAAATGCAACCCTCTTATGCATTACGGAGAAAATGATCGGCATGAACAATATGCCTGATGTTGTTTGAAGAAGACAAAATTAATGTTTCGAGTTTACCTCTAGCTCTAAGGAAATTCCCTCAGGAATAAAATGTCAACTAATTGGACATTATGTCTAAAATAAAACTGCTCCTGTGATAATGCGTGTAACATTTTATATGAATAATTAACCGACTTCTGTCAATCAACACTGATTTAGTAACTTCATCATGCAATATATCATCACATAGACGGTATTTCATTCCATGAATATAATTGTGTGCAATCAGTTTAGTCTTGTAATGATATAAATGCAAGCTGGTATTATAAAGATATCTATCTAACACTTATTTCTCAGCTCAGGTGAAAAAGCTACAGTCAATCATATTGCATTTAATTACTGAATGCAGTAGGTAAAGAGGTCAAGATACCTACATTTAACGATATTCAAGTTAACTCACTTTTCTGTATCTGTACCTGTATACGGCAGTAGGCAGTAGATATCTTCCTGCATTTCACTATCATTTACGTTACATATACAAGTTTAACGACCATCCTATCAGATTTGGGATTTTTGTAGCACAAGCGGCAGCGCTGGTGTCGAACCAGCAACCTCTGGATTACTGTAACAAGTCCGATGCTCTAACCGCTTGGCTAACGACGCGTTTAACCTTTAGCATAGTGGAACAGGCCTTATTTTCCCTAACTTTCAATGACTATAATATTAGTATGTAATACAGAACGAATTTGATATTTAAAATATATATCAGACAAGGGCACACTATTATATGCTGAACATTTCAAGATCATTGGTTTGCTAGAAGCTGAGATAGCTTTCACATGAAAGCTTGTTTTGTATAGCCAATCACTGGTGCTTTTATAGAATGTGCCAACTGAATGATCAAGTTCTTCAACCACACACTATTGACTTCATGTAATACAAGAGAACTATCTTGCATATAATAAAGGAAGATTCTTAAAAGTTGCGATGTAGGTTTAATAGGTAATGACAAACTGTCATTTTAGTGTTCATATTTCACTTAGAAGGTTCGAGATTGTTTTTTTCAATGACAATTTTGCTGTCGTATGAATGGTAGTTCTACATAATGAAATAGCGTAAACCAAAAGTTTTGACATTGTTCTCAGTTATAACTTTATGATCGACTAAAATCAATCGTATTTTCCAATTTATCCATTTTTAATTTTTTTTAAATTCTAAGCTCTTGACTTAAAAGTCAAGAGCTTATCATTAACACTGGATTGGAAATTGTGCAGGTACTGTTCAAATATAAAGACGCAAATTTTCCATTAAGCTATATATTAACTAAAATGCATGCGAGATTGTATTGAAAGTATGGGTGCAGGTATTAATCCTGTGGAGCTCTTAAAGGAAGCTAAAGTTCTTTTTAAAAAAATTAAACGAACCATTTATGAATTAAACATACTAATCATATCGATTTTCCACAAAACAAATGTACATTTCTAATCATTTATGTTATACGACTTGTAATCAAATATTTCACATAATCTGTTTGACTCCGATAAAAGTGATGCATCCTCAGTTTTTCAAGAAGGTAGGAGGAGAACACTTAAGATTCCACGCAGAAACTCATTATCAGGCTAATGACTGCTGGAAATAATCACATTCTTATTCCTTAGTAACCTAGCTTATTGAAGACTATCCACTATTTCTTCCCAGAGAGGAGGAGTAGATTGAAGCGCATGGCGGAAACAATTTCTGCTGTCATGCAGAGAATGAGCATTAAACATGAAATGTCTTGGAACAGATCAGGTAGCTTAGACGTGACTTTAATAAAAACTGTATTGATCATATGGGTCACCTTACATTCATAACACAATGCATACACATTTATTTAAGAACGTCTCTTATATTTCATTTCTTTTTCACATGTGTATCACATCCAAAGCAGGGTTTTTTTTGGAAATGTGTTTTTCAAGATATCTAAAGATGAAACATACAAAGATGAAAGAAATATAATGAAAGAACAAATAAAAATTCGCTTTTAACACTATAAGAATATTTTGGTCTAACTTTAATGCATATGTGTCAGTTTAAAGTTTGGAACATGCTCAGCACAAAGGCTAAACAAAACATTTTCTCCCTTGCAAAATTACCCTTTTTGTATTCTGGATTATATAAAATAAAAAATTGCCAAATAATAGGTTATGGTATAATTATTTATTTTCTTTAGTCAATTCAAAATATTCTTATACTACTCGCTATAAGAGAAGACTACAGTAATTGCTATCAGAATGAGACAGAAATTCAAGCATTACGTCGATGAATTTCCTATCTGATAGTTGTATTCAAAATTTTTTCAGGGATGTTTTTGTTCTTAGTTTGTTTCTATTGATTAGTTCAACGATGATAATATTTTTTCGACATATGTTCATGTAAAAATAGTAAGACGAAATAATGCCATACTGGACAAAGCGATTTATTAAGATTTTAAAATTAAACTAAGTTCATTGTAAGGAATAAATTTATTACAATGATCTTAGTTTAACCCTGAAAAGCGTGTTTTATTGTTACATAACAAGAAAAATGTATTAGAACTGAACTTAAGTTCAACACTACAAACAGCGTCTTCAGCAGTTGGTATGCTTGTGTCTGTGATGTCTTTCTTGTTTTTTGACTGAAAACACTGCTGGATGACGTCATAGATGTTTTATGACGTCAACTTGAGACTCTTGAGAGACATCACAGCTATACCAACTGCTGAAGATGCTGGTTGAGCTAGCGAAAACGTTTCAGGTAATAGATAAATTATTGTAGAGTTGATCTTAACACTGTCCTTATCACTACGAATGAATAGCCACTCATATAAGAAAACGGTTCTTCAATTAACTGCGAGAAAACAGAGGATTTGAAGTATGCGAGAAGTTCAATGCGTCGTCTTTCATGGATACACCTTAAATCTGGTTAATTGATCATCTTTTGCTTTTATAAGTATTATAATCTTGTAATTTGGAACTGTCATTTTTGTTTATCAAATTTCTGGAACTGCATTGGATTCTATCTCTTAGTGGAAATTTAAGAAAGAAAAATCCAACCTGGAATTTTTGGAATTTTTTGAATTTTTGTTCATTTCACTAGGGTCAAATAGTATAGATAATTACAATCCATAACTATTCTTTGGTGTTTACACAAAGAAGGTTTTTGCTCGTATACAACAATAGGCTATCAGCATTGATAGCGTATACGAGGGAATATCAAAAGTTTTAAAGATCACCAAGAAGAAATATACCCAGAAACAAAATTTTATTATCTAACCCTTAAGTAATCTTTACATAGCCATTGTACAAAGAAACACATTTCTCCCACTTAAAACTGACTAACCAATTTTGTAGAGGTGTTCTTTTGGCAAAACAAGTCAACATTGTATTTTGCTAAAATCAACATTTTAAGGTCAACCATGCTTTATTACGTCATTATGACGTCATATTTTCATAACCGATTTCCATAAATTTGGTATGGAAAGAGGAGATCATCACCTATACTATGGTATCAAACATCAAAACTTTAAACGTATCTGCATAGAATTACTGGGATGCAACCCTTAATCTCGCCATGTATCTTTCATTTCTTCATGCAGGTTATCTGGTTAGCAGAGGCATGTTGTTGACATCTATCGACACATGTATAGAAAGTATAAATGCATTTGACATCATTTTTGTACCATTATGTACACAAAAATGAGTAACCATCTGGCTGATGTTCATCGATTTAGCTCCGTTTCTTCTTGGTGATCTTTAAAACTTTTTGATACCCCTCGTATATCTTTTGCATACCAAAATAAAGTGTTCAAACACACAACTGACAGCAATATAGAAAAAAAACACCTCTCCAGCCTTGCAAGGATACCGTATATGTTTAGTGTTGGCAAAGTAGAAACTGTACATACTAATTATATGATTGGATATTATATATGGCATTAACCGATTTTTCTAGACGAAATCATACTGATCAATCAAATAAAAACATGTCAAATTAAGCGAACATGTAGTGATACAAAAAACTAGTATTTCTGTATGTTTTCCATCATTATACGCAATTCATGTTGCAGCGATTGAATAACATTATTGACATGATCATAAATGCTATTAAACGAGAAAGTACACCCAAAATATTGACATTAGGTAAGCAGAACACCGATGTCAATTATTCCACATTTCCTGGAACACATTCCTCTTTGCTGTTCTGATAATATTTGCCGGGAGTGTTATGGTGAATGTTTGCATAGGCATTGTTGATATCCTCTCAAAATCGAATCCTGATTGCAGCATCCCGATATTTCATTTCTATTTAACTTCTCTTCTTGTTGATATTAAGAATGTAATTGGATTTTGGAGATGTGATTGGACTCGTTTTGAAGGTTCATGTTTTTCGAACATAAATCATGCTATAGGAGCTTCAAAACCTGATGAAAATTTAACGACAAAGATAGAATGATCCATTTTGTAATGTTTATTATTGTTAATATTATCTTAAAACATCCAGTGGCAGCTGAACAGAAGGAAACGTTATGCTTAACTTGAATGTAACTATTAATGACAATCTGTTTCTGCTTCCTTATGGTATTGTAAATCCGACGTACACCTTAGGTTCATTGATTATATTTGCTTTAATATATTCGCTAGCTGAGATTAACTAGTTTTAATTGGCAAAGGGCAAAGTAATATTTCTTGGCAATAGGGATTTACAGTCAAAAAACAAAACTAAACTAAACTAAAGAAGGTATCATTATCATCAATCGGATTCTAGTTGATCCCCATATATTGATAAGAAGCAACATAAGGATGCGAAGAGGAAATCAATTGACCCTGTAACACTTTACAATACATATCCTTTAATATCTTAGAGTATTTTGTTTCAATTGGCTGTGGAGCATTGACTATTTATTTGGCAATTTAAGTTAAAGTTTTCTTTATAGTTGAAAAGCACGTTCCTTTTGAATATGTCATATTGTTACATATTAGGCCAAAGAAAAATAGTTCTGTTTCAGTAGTCGCGCGCATTGCTTTTAAAATGATATTAGCGCGTATAGCACATTGCGAGATGCCCTTTTAGTTTTTACGTTACGAGAGACGGTAAAATCCCAATCGATTTTAATCAACAGAGAATATTCTAAAAACTGGAAAACGGCATAATATTTTATGAGCAATAACCGGTATAGCCTAAACTACCTTATAGTTTAAGGGTACGAGGAATCCATATGCTCAGGAAAATGTGAATCCTAACTTTTTTTCAATCATGAAAAGATAAATAGTTTCCACCGCTATCAAGGCAGCGTTGAGTTGGAATGCTCAATTTGTAAGTCAATTATGCGAATGCGTAAAATGACAAAAATGTAAAATGTCAGACAAAATGTAGATAATGTAGATACTAAAATCAGGCTGTTCACAACTCAAACAGGGCGAACTCAGAGTCATAATTCACGCCCGGTTTTTCGGGCAAAACAACGCGGGTTTGTTACATTATCATTCAAAATCAACACAACATATTTATAAAATATTATTTGTAATTCAATAAAAAGTATCAAGCCTACAATCTGTCAATATTTGAAAACAGGCGAATCATTCGAACATCGTAAAATTTTAAGGTTTCGGCGAAAAAGAAGTAAATTTTTAGAAGTAGTTTATTGACGTCATTTTGATCTTGATAATGGACGTGAAATCACTAGTAAAGTCTCATGTATTTACTAGAGACTCTATTTCATATGTACGCCAAAAATTGTGATATTCTGATATGTGTAAGTAGGTAAAAAATTGCAGTAAATATGCCGTTGGCAAAAATGGCACCCATTTAGGGACTGTAGCCTTAAACATTAAAAAATATATTGCGGACATCGTAAGTTATTGTGTACTTTTGGATATAAGCTATGATAAACTAAACTTCAGTCAATGCTATTATACTAGAACAGCAAAAAAGTCGCGCAAAGGACATAGCTTTTCTGAGTAAAAAGAAAAAAAAGCATAGCATGTTAGATTTTTCGTCAAAAGTCTCTGAGACAAAAGTATTTTATTTTTTGCCATACTCTTTGGTTTCTTAACTTGATTTTTTCATGCCTATTGACAATCTTAACATATTAGTTTTATCACGACAATGAAGTTATAGGTTTTGTCAATTGGCAAGAAGGGTTAATACCATCTTCTGATTTATAGGTCTAAAATGAGACTAGTAAAAATGAGACTTGACGAGTAAAAAGGCATTTAACATATTTAACCACATCCAAATTACCACACCACATAGCGTCGATAATTAGATGAAATAAGGATTGGGGATTTACCTTCAGGTTTACCCAAGGCGTCCACACGTCAGCTAATTGGGCAATTAGTTTTAATTATGAAGCTAGTACGGTGTTGTAGAATGTCTAAAACAATTTCATTTGAATAATTAGCCTACATCTGTCATTCAACCCAATCTAGTCAGATACATGTGTACGTTTTAATCAGTGCAATCAGTCTGTGATTGGTATTACCGCGAGGTACTTCTGGTTAATCTCATCTCTTCACCACGCCAACGGTAAAAATCGAATTTCCGAGGGTAATTTTAAGTGGCAAAACAAATGTGAAACACCTTTATTTTCCTTGATATGTTTTGTAGAGCCGGTGTT